>JAQPPZ010014475.1:0-104457 GCA_028583015.1 Wollemia nobilis
AAAGCTTTTCAAACCATGAGCTCTCCTCTTTCGCAGCGTAAACAGAACATTCGATCGCAGCAAAACCAATTAATTGCCATAGATTTTTCAAGTGGGTTTAACCTTAGGAACCTTCTCATATTTATAGTCCATACGTGGACTTTAGAACACGTTGGCTGCAAAGAAAAGTAATTTCGAATTTAATCAAAATTTGCTTTCTAAAGGGTTTAAAAACCTTTAAGTATTTTTAATAAATTAAAAATAATTTCTCCCTTAAATAATTAGATAATTAATTAATTAAAACCTTGAAGGTTTTCAAATAATAATTAAATAAATAATAAAGAGAACCTCCATTGGTTTTAATAAAAACAATTTAACTTGGTTTTAATAAAAACCGGTTTGGTTTTAATGAAAAACCCTTGCCAATGGAATCTCTCTGGATTCTCTTAAAAAAATTCTCTTGGAATATTCCACCTTTGAAGCCAACACATCCTCTTAACCTTAATGCCATTTCCTTTTGACATCAATGACAACTCATAGACAAGAAGCTAGGATCTCAAACCCAAAATTGCCAACATTTTTAAATTTATGTTTTATTCGCTACATATATTTCAATCACTCAAATTTGTTTTCCAATCCTCAAAAGTTATTCTATAGCATATTGATATTTGGATTTATTCTATGGTTTAATTCAAGTATGTATGATAAAAAAATATTCAATACATCATACAAGCATGTCTCTATTGCATCTAATTTTAACATGACTTATGGATCATTTTTTTAGAAGGAAAAGTGTATATATTTTTTATATAATATAACACTAATGGGGCATTGAATAAAATTCCATTTATATTATTTATTTGATAAGGTAAGTATAAAATTTCTATCTATTTTAACAAAAAAATTATCAATTAGGCCATTAAATTTAACCTATAGAAAGTAATTAAAAAATAATACAACAATTAAACAAGAAAACCAAAGTAGCTCTCCTTAGATTTTATATTCCTAACACTAATTGTATTTGGTATATTATAATAAAAAGCTTAATTAAATCTAAGAGAAAATATACAAAGGAACAACATGCACCAGAAAACATAGGTCACCAACATACAAAAGACACTAAGAAGGTCACCGAAAATCAGAAATCCGCCAAAGGACTAATGCACTTATATATTTGGTATATATCGCTTTCATATAAGTACAAAATAACTCTTAAGAACTTAATAAAATGCCTAGACTATAATCATGTATTTATCTTAGTTAATGATTAAAGAATTAACAAATTCATACTTCAAATAAAATCTTTATAACCATTACATTCACTTTCTATTTGATAGTGATACTAACTAAGCACAATGATCTAATTAATTTCCATCATAGCATAGATCATACTTTAGAATAACCTGATTTTTTATTGCTCTAGTAGAATATGTGATGGAGAGCATCACTGAGGTATTTTTCTTCCTATTCAAAAGGTTTTTGTATGGAATTACTCATGAATAAAACCAATTATCTAAAGAGAATTGAATAAAAGTGAATGGAAACCAATCAATATGCCAATTCACATGTCAACATATAAATATACCTAAAAAATTGTCCAAATTTTTTTATATGGTAATTAAACATTATTTAAGGATAATGCAACTACTATGCACAATAAAAACATCTATCTATACTTGATCCATGCTAGTATAGTACATACATATTTGAATACAACTAACCCCTTATGAATAAAGTCTATATGCCTACACTTATATTTATATTCATTATTTAGACACTTACCTTTTCACTCAATTAAAATTCAATCAAGAAGCAAAACATTCTAATATATATTAATAATAAGCAACAAATTATCTTAACTATAATGTATACAAGCATACAACATATATAATCATTATGATATTCCAAGGTATCCACTACCAATTCAGTGCATATTGTTTTTGTAGTATATTTGTAAGAACAATGTAAAATGTAACAACAATGAAACAATATAAAACTTTATGGTATAATCAAAAACCATTGATAATTATATCTCTAGACTTAATATGACCAGGAATTAATTATTTTAAAACGATAAAATACTAATTTCAACTTACTCTAATTTCAGTATTCAACAACACATTTGATCTTATGAAGACATTTATCAAAAGCTATAACAATATTCAAACATTTCACAATACTCTTTTCACAATCCAAAAAAATATTAGTAGCAAATTCTACTTTCAATGTTGATACAATAATTCAAATAATTCAAACACTAACTCCAAGCGACAAAATACTTACAAACCCTTTTAATGTTGAAGTTAAACTTACAGGACATAACTTTCTATGATCCTTTTTATCCTTTTAATGATTTAAATTAATTTCATCAAGCAAGTTGTGAGCAAGTTTATCAAGTAGAAACATATTCAAGAATTCCATAAAACAAACATAAGTAGACCATTAAATAAGACCCTCATCATTGTTTATATCTTAAGTAAAAATTGCATGGTCTATGCTATTACAAAAATAATGCCAAATTAGAGACGTAAACATCGATACAAAATGCAATGGATTATTTTTTAGGTTCAATAACCATCACACTTGAACTCATACAAGACTATAACATCCATTCAAAACATTGATCACTACTTAATTTTAACCATACTTAATATATTATTTAGAATCAAACCAAAATATATGGACTCACCAAAGACTATAACATCCATTCAAAACATTGATCACTACTTAAGTTTAACCATACTTAATATATTATTTAGAATCAAACCAAAATATATCGACTTGCCATAATAGGTTAATGTCAACATTGCGTAGATATACTTACAATGGGTTTCTTATCGTATATTTGTAAAAGAACAATCTCACCAAAATATATCAAAGTTCAAAAGTAAATAACAATGAATATTTTTCATACAATCTTAGTCCCAAATATTATATATGTATTTTTTGGATATTGAAGCATTTTGCATCTACTAGCAATGGAATAAAAAACTCTCCATAAATTTTGAAAACCGAAGTTCTTTTGACCTCAAATCTAAAACTCCATAAATTCCCAACCAAAATAATGAATGCAACTAGTTTTAACTTATTTTTAATCTAAATTTACAAAGCTTATTAAATAAAAGGATCATATTGAATATATGACATAAGTACAAACTATAATTTAAAGCATGACAAAATATTTTATCTTTCTTCTTTTAAAAATGAAGGAAATATTCCATCTATTAGATGATAAAATTCTAATGGATGATTAGATGAAAAATTTAGACATGACATAAGTATACTAGTATAGAACCACTAAAATTCTCTTTTCCTCTTGCTAAATTCATCTTTCTTCTCTAGGTCTACCTCTATGTAGTTCATTTTTTCTCAATAAATACCATCATAGTACACTGAATATTCTAATGCACTATGTAAGGGGTTTAAGATATAGTTCTATGCATTAACACCATGAAAAATACCCATAGTAAGGGCATTAAAAGGAAAAAAAAGCAATGATCCTCTCTCCCTCTCTTCCTTCTAAACCCTAGTGCTTGCAAATAGAAAAATAAGGTGCTTAGAAAGTAAAGGGATTTAATTATGTCATATGAGCTAAAGTATAGGTAATCCTTAATTTGGGTGCATTTTCATTTTACATTTCTTTTAAGGTTAAAAATCAACAATAAGGAAGTGTGGTGAATGTCTCATGGTGTCTCTCCCCTTCTCAACCTAAGACCAAGATGAAGATCATTCAATACCATATTAAGTATGGTTTATTCCATAAGGGGGTCTCTTACCATGTGTTTAATATAAGAACTAGGTATTAGAAACTCTAACAAATATGCCATTCCATTGTGACTTCCTTAATAATTTAAAATGGAAGTATTAGAATTGGATAAAAAATATTTTATAAAAAAATGAAATCATGTCTCTATTCATAATATAGACACCATAATTCAAAAAACCATACCTCATGCCATTGGAGATTATATTTGATTAAATGTATATTTCAAAGAGATGTTCAACATATAAATATTGATGTAAACCATCACACTTCAACTTAGAGTCAATCTTCTACATCATTATATATAGAAAGCAACTAGAGTGGGTAACTTTAATTTTCTATCCACATCATTGTTATACATTTGCAATTCTCATTTGATAATTTCTATCTTGCTCAGTCCAAGAGAGGGTATCCTTGTCACACATTCCTATTAACAATAATAGTTATTCTATTTTATAAAATCACCATTTTAATCTTGAGAATAATTAGGATGAGTAAATGTTGATGAGTTCCAGTCTCGAGATAAATGTGTTTATCATGTTGGATCCATCTTGTTTGACCAAATTGTTTCACGAGCCATGTGTGATTTCGTATACTTTGCCTAAACAAGGCATTCCTAGTATTAGCCAAAATGCATAGGTATGGATTTTCTAGTACTCTCATCATCAAGGCATTGACTACTCATGATAATCAATTTGAAAGAATTTCTTTGATTGACAATATTGAATGAATTAAAATTAATTAATATTTCCAAAGTGAAATAAAAACATCACTTGATTACATACATAGGTCTATTTAATCTTTATAATTACATAAATGCTACCTAATAAGGTGATTATAGGATTTGTGTCCCACCAAGTGTGACAAAAAACATTTGGTCCAAAATCTACCTAAGTGTATGAGCTACACCCTCAAGACCTTGACCAATATTGGATGCCTCAAAAATAGGGGTCTTTGATTCAACCTTTGAAGAAACTTGACTCCTTTGTGCCTAGCTAATCTAACTAAAACCGGGGGTTGCAAACTAATGCGAGAAATGCAAAAGGGATAGAACACTAAGTTGAAAGTGGTATGGATTCAACAACATAAAGAGACATAGTACAAAGAGTCTCACAGTCTGAACTTATATTAAACTATCTAACATACCATCTTGTTTTCCTTATGCTTTAAAATATTTAATCATAATAAACTATTAGCATTTTTAATTCATTCTATAACTAGAGCAAATCCAAAAAGCAGAATAACTATAACAAAATTATTTGTTCATAGCATGAACAAAAATGCTTAACTACTCAATGAGACATACATGTTTTGCAAAAGAATTATAAAAAAAAGCCAAAAATGCTTATAAGGTTTTGAAAAGTAATAAGCCTTAAAAGATAGAAGAAGAATAAACGGTTTTGAACAAACTTTCTTTGTGAGTAAACAACATTCCTTTGTACCCAATTTGGTACTATTTTAAAATTCACATCTATTTCTATAAAAAAAAAAATCAATCCATCCACTCAAATCTTATATAACAAAAATAACAAAGAGAAAACATAACAAAAAGAGATTTACAATAAACATCTATACAAAATATAATTAATCAGTGTATTATCTCTAAATAACTATAGTAACACTCTTACACGACAAATACTGTTTAGGTATTTATACTAATATCATAACTCTTATTATATTAATAAATTTAATTAAAGGACATAAAAAAATATTTTAAATTAATTATAAATTATTATGTGAATTCAACAATTATAAAATTACCCACAACTCATAAGACTTATATAATACAATAGATTGTCCCAAAGATAATGTAGTTTGGGCTTTGACTCTTCTTCTCCATAGGTGCAAGGTTCAAACCACGTGTATATGTGTTAACCCCTTCTCGAGAGATGCAAGGTTCAAACCACGATGTATGTGTGTTAACCCTTATTAGTAAACTTAACTCTGAACTTTTTTGTCATTCTATATAATACTAATATATATAAAATAGATTAAATACAATATATATGTCGGATGGACTTAAACCTAACAGACAGTGCACTTTCAACAATAAGAAATTTGCCCATACATAAAAACTGTCTAAATAGTTAAAAAAAAAAATCGCTAACTACGGCTATGTAAATTCTATGCGCCACGTCCGCTCTTTCAGTACTTTCCGTGGCATTGTTTTTACCTGCCACGCTCTTCATTTCTAGGTGGCGTTTTTCCCTCACGTCATGTAAGCTTTTACTGTTGCGACCCTCGCACTAGCATCTGTCGTAGAGGAGGAAAATTCCTGTGAATTTTACGAACTTGATTTTATGCACTGTCAACGCCTGTGGAGGTAAGGATATTTTTCAGTCCTTACTTAGGCTATGAAGCTTGTCACTGTTCAAATAAATTTGTCTTTCCTTTGGATATTCAAATTCTTTTTGCATGCTAAAATGTTTATAGGCCTTGCTGTATAGTGTATTCAATACTATAATTGTATGAAATGTGATGTGTTCGTAATGTCTCCAAAATGAGTTACAAGAAAAATTTGCTTCCATACAAGGCTGTTATGAATACTCTTAAGAATGAAGTATGTTTACCGAATGCTACTTGAAATGACATACCCAATTCGATATTAATTTCATTAACAGCTTTAGAAAGTCGCACCATATTCTAGTTAAATGACAGAGTATGGTGATTGTTTTTGACATCTGATGCAATTATGTATAAAAAGTGAAAGAGTTTGCAGCTAATTTCATGAACTGTTAATTACCATCAGTCAGATGAAAATTGATTTGTTTAGAGATGGGATATGTTGTACAAGATAACAGAAATGGGTTCAAATACAGAGGAATTAAAATATAGATTTTCTAAGATTTTGGTAGAGCTCATTCTTTCTTGAATAAGACTCTGAGAACATTTTAAGCTTATGCCACCCTTTTTTGGAGGGGTTTTCTACTGCTGTTATGCTTATTAACTTCAATTTTTTTTTTGAATTAAGTAGCATGAAAATATACTAGAGATGATAACAGTATATACACACATTTACTAAAGAGATCATACGACATTTTACGCCTATATGCTTATGCTACCCTCTTTTGGAGGGTTTTTCTATTGCTTTTATGCCTGTTAACTTTAATTTTATGCCTATACACTTATGCTACCCCATTTGGAGGGTTTATTGCTTTGCAGCCACCTTTAGCAAATTAATCCTCTGAGTGTGGGTCTAACGATAATGACAGTACGAACCCGAATCCAGATGGATGGTTTTCATCTCACAATGGGTCAACAACAACCACACGAATAGATTATTGGGTCACTAAAATAGTCGCTGTAATATATGCCTTTTAGGCAGAGTTGGCAGTATGAATTGCAACTCATATCTTATGCCATAGTGACATTGCCTTCTCTCCATATGCTGCTTGTCGGAGTGGTGGACTTTGAAATCCTTCTATTCTCATCTCTTCTATAATATTCTAGCCTGGATGGGATGAAATTAATGAAAAGTGTTTGTTTTCAAACGTTATCCTATACTAATATTATTGCCCCTTTGTTCTATTCTATTTTACGGGTGGATGAGGCTAAAGTCCTCTCTTCTATAATATTCTAACCTGGATGGGATGAGATTAATGAAAAGTGTTTGTTTTCAAACGTTATCCTATACTAATATTATTGCCCCTTTGTTCTATTCTATTTTACGGGTGGATGAGGTTAAAGAAGGGTGGTTTGTCTCGAAAGGTTATCATATATTTTTAAACTTTTAACAAGCTTTAATGTTTTTTCCCAGCAAGGTAGGGTTCACAGAGGTTTCCCTACATAAAAAATCTGTATGGTATTCTCCTCTCCTTCGTTCGGTTTATTTTAACGTGTAGGTTTGCTTTCAAAGGGATTGGACAACCTTAGGGTTTACAACCAGGAAGGGTTGCCCTTGCCCTTGAATTTACAACCAGGAAGGGTTGCCCTTGCCCTTGAATTTACAACCAGCACCAATTGATAGTAATTTTTTTATACATACCCCTCTTCGAGCTGCCCACTCCCCTTGAGGGGGACCATCGGTGGTTTGGCATTGGAACGTCGGGCTGTCGGGAACTCAACAGAGATGGATTCAATAAAGAGTCAGGTCAGTCTATGAAGGGATTGTCTTCAATGTTTGAACCTATGTCCATTCTTGTAAGCGCCCATAACTTACTAATACACCCAGTCGTTTGAGACTGCACCAATTGATGTTAATAATTGAAAAAAATTTGGGACTGCACCAATTGATGTTAATAATTGAAAATTTTGAATTGTTTTAATGGTTTTAACGGCAACGATTTTGAAATTTTATATAGGAGCTCTAAGGTATAATTCCTTGATACTTATCTTTTCTTCTCATAGATACTTACTTTTTGATCTTTGCATAATTTTTTCTCCCGAATAGGAGATACTTATTTTCCGGTCTTGGCATAATTTGTTTTTCTCTCAAAACATTTTCTAGTCCTGGCATAATTTGTTTCTCCCTTAAAACAAAATTCGAGGTTCAGGAACTTTAAATAGGAGCTCAAAAATTCTAAATAGGCCCAAGAACTTTAAATAGGAGCTCAAGGTAAAAATCCTTGATACTTATCTATTCTTCTCATATGGCATATGGTCTTGCGGCATAATTTTGTTTCTCGATTCTCCCTTAAAAATATGAGTGTGTAACATGGCATATTGATGGGGAGCCGAGATTCACACAGAAAAACCTGATGTTATTCCTCTGCAATTTGTTTACAACAGTGTTACAATACAACCCGTAGGCGTAATTTTCCGTTTCCTTCTTCTTCCAATCTCAAACTCACCATCATTTTTTCTTACAATTTCTAAGTTTTGATGGAGGTCTCGACCCCTGGAAGAGTACATTATAAAAACTTGCAAAGTCGGCTTCCTCGGCCGAGTTTTCAATTTTCCTTCCATAATTGGCAACTACCCCGATCCGCCATGAAAGCATGCATTAAAGAACCATCTGACATTTCTGACCTCTAGACGCAGCATTCGAGAGGCCACCATGTTCAACAAACTTACCGGATACGAAAACATGCATTAATGGGACCCTTGACCGCCTCAAAAACATCACCTTGGAATGCGCACCTTTTCGAACCACGAACCAGCCGTTTGTCGTGATATCGCGACATTTTGACTTCCTTGTGCTCCTTCTCCCTTTTGGTCATGATATCATGACATGTCGTGATATCGTGACGTTTTCTCTTCATCTCTGCTTTCCTCGCATTCAGGTCACGATATCGCGACATGTCGCGATATCGCGACATTTTCCTCCACCGCTGTCATTCTTATCTTCAAGTCACGATATCATGACATGTTGCGATATCATGACCTTTGCCTTCGGATGCCCCCGCTTTTATGCTCTGGTCGTGATTTCGCGACATGTCACAAAATCGTGACATTCTCATTGGTGTCCTCTCCTGGCTGCTCCTTGTGATTTCGTGACAGTCGCGATTTTACGACATGTCACGAAATCGTGACATTCCAAAATGTCTTCTCTCAGCTGTTCTTTCGTCGTGATTTCACGACGATCGTGATTTCGTGACATGTCGTGAAATCGCGACATTCCCAACTTTCTTATCTCGGTTGCTCTTTTTGTCATGATTTTGCGACGATCGCGATTTCACGACATGTCACGAAATTGTGACATTCTCAATGGCATTTTCTCTCCTGCTGTCGGTCGCGACAATTTGTTTTGCCCTGCATTCCTAAGTTGAGAAAACTTAAAAAAAAATTTGTTGATGCAAGATTGCGCTGCTGCCACCGGATGCTCCTGCATCAGACACCCGGGGTTGATTTGAGAAGTGACCCTCACTTCTATACTATTAGAGGAAGACCCAGGCGGTCGGCCTCTATTTTTGACAACCAAGTTGCATCTTCAATAGGCTTGTCCTTCCACTTGACCAAATATTCAAAATATTGCCTGTTCCTGGTGCTTCTGCCTGCTCGGGTGTCGACTATTTCCTCGATCTCGTCTGCGGCTGGAGTAGACATGGGAATACTCCATAACTCTATACTTGGTGTCTCGCTACTGCCTCCTTCATGATATTCTGCCAAATTTGCAATATTAAAAATAAGCGATATATTAAGGCTATTGGGCAATTTCACTTCATATGCATTGCCTAAATCCCATTTTCCTATAACTCGGCATGGCCCAAACTTCATCTTCAGCTTGTTATAGGTTTTAGTAGGAAATATTTCCTTCCTCAGGTGGACCATGACTTCATCTCCCACTACAAATTCTTTAGGTCATCTCCTCTTATCTGCCCTTGTCTTATATTGGTTATTCATATTGGTAATCTGCTTCTTCACCTCTTCATGCAGGCCTCTCAGATGCTCCGCAAAGTCCTCAGCCTCAGCACTGTACTTGTCTCTTGTATCCATCTTTCTCAACTCGAAAGCAGTTCTTGGACTACTCTCATATACTATCTGGAATGGAGATTGTTAGTACTCCTGTTGACAGAATTGTTGTATGCAAATTCTACCTATGGTAAAACCAAATCCCATCCTGTGGGCTTATCTCCTACCAAACACCTCAATATGTTTCAAGTCTGTCTTTAGTTTCTTCCACAAAGTTCTCCAAAAATACCCCATAAACTTGTTATCTCTATCAGAAACGATACTCTTTGGTAGACCATGAAGTCGTACCACCTCTTTGAAGAATAATCCCGCAACGTGAATCGCGTCACTAGTTTTTTGGCAGGGAATAAAATGTGCCATCTTTGGAAACCTGTCAACCACCACAAATATGGAGTCGTTTCCCCGTTGTGTTCTTGGCAGGCCAAGAACGAAATCCATGCTGATGTCTTCCCATGGTCGCTCTGGCATAGGTAGTGGCTGATATAATCCCGTATTTTGGCTCACCCCTTTCACCATCTGGCATACTCTATAGCTCTGCACAAAACTCTTCACATCTTGCTACAGTTGCGGCCAGTAGTAGTTCTCACTAACCAGGGCAATGGTCTTATCCCGACCAAAATGACCAGCCAATCCACCACTGTGTTTCTCCTTGACCAAATTTTCCCTCATTGAACTCCTTGGAATGCATAACTAACTTCCTTTAAATAGCATTCCATCCTGGATTAAGAAATCCAACCACTTGGTCCTGTCCAAAGTAACAGGTGCCAAGCAAGCCTTCCAAGCTTCTGCAAAATCTAGATCTTCAGGGTACAAACCCTTCAATTCTTTAAATCCTACCACTTCTACCTTTAGTTCTTTTAGCAAACACTGCCTTCTAATTAAGGCATCTACAACTCTGTTTGACCTTTCACTCCGGTGCTTCAGCATGAAGGTATAACTTTGTAGAAACTCCACCCACTTCAAATGCCTCTGATTTAGCTTCCCCTGGCTATTAATATACTGTAAGGCCTGGTGATTAGTATATAGAAAAAACTCTTTCGACAGTAAATAATGTCTCCACTTCTTTAGAGCCTGAACTATAGCATACAACTCTTGATCATAAACTGAATACCTTTTTCTGACATCATTGAGTTTCTCACTAAAGTAAGCAACAGGCCTACCTCCTTGACTCAAAACAGCTCCTATGGCACTACCACTAGCATCAGTATTTACCTGAAATACCTTATTAAAATTTGGAAGTGCCAAAACAGGCTATTCTGTGACCTTCTTTTTCAACATATCAAAGCTCTTATCTGCTCGTGAGGTCCATTTAAATTCTTTCTTATCCCCTCCCATTATTTCTATAAGGGGTGCACAAATACAACATAAAAACTGGCTAGACCATGAAATGATCTTACCTCAGTTGTGCTTCTCGGAGTAGGCCATTCAATGATAGCCCTCACCTTTTCTGGATCTATTTTTAGACCCTCGGCTAAGATGACAAATCCCAGGTACACTTTTCTGGATCCATTTTTAGACCCTTGGCTGAGATGACAAATCCCAGGTACACTAACTCCTTCATGAAATTATACTTTTTCAAATTAATTAATAACTGCTCCTACCATAGCTTTTCAAAAACCCTCCCGATATGCATCAGATGCTCCTCCAGGGTTCTGCTAAATATTAGAATATCATCTAAATAGACAATGATGAATTTGCCCAAAAATTCTTTCAATACCTCATTCATCAATCTCATGAATGTGCTGGGTGCATTGGTTAACCCGAATGGCATTACCAACCACTCATACAAACCTTCTCTGGTCTTGAAGGTTGTCTTCCACTCATCCCCTTCTCTAACACGAATCTGATGATAACCACTCTTCAGATCGATCTTTGTGAAGTACTTGGCTCCACTCAAATAGTCCATAATGTAATCCATCCTTGGCAATGGAAATCTGTACTTTATGGTAATCTTGTTAATAGCTCGAGAGTCTATACACATTCTCCACTCTCTGTCTTTCTTTGGCGCGAGTACTGCAGGTACTGTGCATGGACTTAAAATTTCTCGAATCAGTCCCTTTTGTAGTAACTCTTGGAATTTTTGGTTCAGCTCCTCAGTTTTTGTAGGAGTCATTCTGTGTGCTACCTTATTGGGTAAACTAGAGCCTGGTATCAAATCTAAATGGTGACTAATTTTCCTTACTGGGGGTAAACCCTTAAGCACATTATCAGATATAATATCTTGAAATTCCTCCAACAGGTCTAGGACTTCTGTTGGGGCATCTTTGCATTCCTCCTTCCTAACTCTAGGAATTAAGGCATAACACATATGCTCATGCTTCAAACCATCCAAAAATTTTCTCCCTTCAACCAAACAGATTTTGGCGTTGCTACATACCTTTTCATCCGCCTCCTTCAGGGGCTTCAGCTTATGGCGCACTCCATTCTTTGTCACTGAGTAGGTGTTGGCACGACCATCATGCACTCCGATCAAACTGCCATGTTCTTCCCAGCAAAAAATGGCAAGCATCCATAGGTAGGATGTCACACAGGACCTCATCACAATAATTCCCAATATTAAATTTTACAGAGCATTGCTCACTGACCAAAGCCCTATGGTCCTTCTGTAACCACGTGATCTGATATGGTTGCGGGTGCTTCCTCCTCTTTAACTGTAACTTGGTAACCATTTCCTCAGAGACCAAGTTATCAGTACTTCCATTATCAATAATAACATTACAGACCTTACCTAAACTTCTGCACCGTGTGCAGAACAGGTTTCTCCTTTAGTCTGATCCTTTCTCTTCGTTCAACAAGGTTCTTCTCGTTACCATAACTTCTCCTCTTTCTGCCTCCTCAGAATGTTCTGATTCAGCATCTTCATCTGCTACAGCAGCTCTGGAAAGACCCTCAGGTCTCTTGTTCATCCTTTCTTGGTGTTGTGGACACTCGAATGCTCGATGTCCTTCTTTGCCATAGTGGAAACAGGTTCCATGAAATACTCCTCTTCCAAACCCTCGTCCAAATCTACCCCGTCCTCTTGGGTAGTTGTCCTGACTACGAGGCTGATAAGTGTTCTCTTTTTGATCCTGGTTACTACTTGTTTCACCAGTCTTCTTCTTCAGGTCTTTGTATTTCTCTCCACTGGCCCTTCCACCAGTTCTTCCACCCCGACCTCTTCCTATTTTCTTGCCCTCAAACCATCTATTCAGATTTTCTTCCACCTTTAGGGAAAACTGGTAAGCATCCTTAATGGTGCTCACCCGAACTAGGCTCAACTCCTCTTGGATACTGGGTCTCAACCCATTGATATAACGGGCCACCTTCTCCTTGTTTGCCTCTAAATGGCCAGTTTTGATGGAGATCTTATAAAACTCCTTTGTGTATTCTTGGATAGTTTTGCTCGTCTATCTCAAACTCTGTATTTTCCTTAGCAGATCCAATTCATAATCTGCAGGAATAAACTATATTTTCAACTTTTCTACCATTCTATCCCATATTGTTATTCTTTCCTTCCCTCTTCTGGGCTCGTGCCCTCTGTGCAGCTCTTCTTGCAGGGCCTGAACTTACCGTTGCAAAGCTCTGAAATCTTTTATTGGCACCATATACCTTACTCCACCACGGTTTCTTTGTGGAGGCATTCTTCTTTCTTCTCTTACAAACCCTTCCACAGATCCTTGTGTAACTGCCTCTCGTTCGATGATCTCTTACATGCTCAGGAACTCCCACTGTGATACCACTTGATGGGGAGCTGAGATTCACACAGAAAAACCCGATGTTATTCCTCTACAATTTGTTTACAACAGTGTTACAATACAGCCCGCAGGCATAATTTTCCTTTTCCTTCTTCCAATATCAAACTCACCATCCTTTTTTCTTACAATTTTTGAGTTTTTATGGAGGTCTCGACCCTCTAGGCCATTAATGACCCACCTGGAAGAGTACATTATAAAAACCTGCAAAGTCGGCTTCCTCGACTGAGTTTTCAATTTTCCTTCCATAATTGGCAACTGCCCCGATCCGCCATGAAAGCATGCATTAAAGAACCATCTAACATTTCTGACCTTTGGATGCAGCATTCGAGAGGCCGTCGTGTTCAACAAACTTACCAGATATGAGAACATGCATTAATGGGACCCTTGACAGTCTTGAAAAACATCACCTTGACAGTCTTGAAAAACATCACCTTGGAACGCGTGCCTTTTTGAACCACGAACCAACCATTTGTCGCGATATCATGAAATTTTGACTTCCTTGTGCTCCTTCTCCCTTTCGGTCATGATATCGCGACATGTCATGATATCGCGATGTTTTCTCTTCATCTCTACCTTCCTCGCCTTTGTGTCGTGATATCGCGACATTTTCCTCCACCACTGCCATTCTTATCTTCAAGTCACGATATCGCGACATGTCACGATATCATGACCTTTGCCTTTAGATGCCCCCGCTTTTCTTCTCTAGTCATGATTTCGTGACAGTCACGATTTCGTGACATGTCGCGAAATTGCGACATTCTCATTGGTGTCCTCTCCTGGCTGCTCCTTGTTGTGATTTCGTGACATGTCGCAAAATCGTGACATTCCAAACTGTCTTCTCTCGGCTGTTCTTTCATCGTGATTTCGTGATAGTCGTGATTTCACGACATGTCACGAAATCACGACATTCCCAACTGTCTTCTCTGGCTGCTCTTTTTGTCATGATTTCATGACAGTCGCGATTTCGCGACAGTCACGATTTCGCAACAGTCACGATTTTGTGACATTCGTGATGGCATTTTCTCTCTCCTGCTATTGGTCACAATTTCACGACATGTTACGAAATCGCAACAATTTGTTTTGCCCTGCACTTTCTCTCTCCTTCCTGAGTTGCGAAAACTTAGAAAAAATTTTGTTGATGCAAGATTGCGCTGCTGCCACCAAATGCTTCTGTCTTAAGATGCAATTTTGTTCCACTTTAATAGCTCCTTGTAGAACGAGAAAATAAAAATCAATTGGTGTTCCACTTTAATAGCTTCTTGTATATAGGGAAAAAATATATCAATCTCAAGAAAAAAAAGTATAACAGCATCGAAACATTGAGATTCAATTCATGTTCAAACAACTACAAGGTATATGTGTGTTTTAGGTATATATGAATGTGTCTTGCGTATATGCACGAGGTCACTCTGTAAATACCACCTGAGTGCATACAGGGATATATGCATGACTCTTAGGAAGTGGTAACTCTGTAAATACCACCTGAGTGCATACACGGATATATGCACTAGGGGGTCCAGTGCACAGAGATATTTATAATATTAAATATTAAAATGATATGTATGGTAAGTATCTTAAGGGTGTTTAAAATTCATGATTATAAGTATTTACTTGATAAGTGTCTTTAAGGATGTTTAAAATTCATGATTATAAGTATTTACTTAGTTAAAAAAGTCTTATAGGGAGGGGTGTTTAAAATTCATGCAATACAACAAAAAAAAAAAAGTTGGTGAATAGGGGTGGGATGTTTAAAATTCCTAAGTATTTACCTAGATAAAAGGGATTGGAGAAGAGGGGTGTTTAAAATTCATGCAATACAACGAAAAAAAAAAAATTGGTGAAGAGGGGGTGGGATGTTTAAAATTCCTAAGTATTTACCTAGGTAAAAGGGATTGGAGAAGAGGGGTGTTTAAAATTCATTCAATACCTAGTAAAAAAAGGGCTGGTGAAGAGGGGTGGGATGTATAAAATTAATGCATACCTTAAAAAAAGTGGAGAAGATGGGTGTTTAAAATTCATGCAATACTCAATAGAAAAAAGAAAAAAGGCAAAGGCTGGTGAAGAGGGGTGGGATGTTTAAATTTAATGCATACCTAGAAAAAAAGGTTATCTTTGAGTTGTGGGAGTTATATTTGAGTTTCATAACAATTATTTATATCATTTATAATATTGTAAACTATTTAACAAAAGAGCTGGAGAAGAGGGGTGAGTTAGGTGAGTCATATTTGAATTGCATATCAAATGTGTATATCATTTATAATATTGTAAAATTTTTAATAAAATAAACCATTTAAAAAAAGTTACTTAACTTTTCCAAATCAGATATTGAACTTTAAATTTAAATTTACTATGTTTTGTAAAAGGGGTTGGAGAAGAGGGGTGGGAGTTATAATTGAAGTGTATATCAAAATAGTAAACTATTTAACAAAATAAACCATGTTAAAAAAAATTACTCTAACTTTTCAAAACCAGATATTGAACTTTACTTAACTTTTCAAAACCAACTTTGAGGTGGACACCATGGACATCATTTCCCAAGAATGCATCATAGAGGCTACTAAATTAATAAAATTCTTGAGCCATCATAGTCATCAAATCATGTGCATCAACTTGTACCACATTAGTTAGGGGACCAGGGGTGGAATTTTAAAAATAAATTACCTATCAACAAGAATATTTAGTGGACACCATTTCCCAAGAATGCATCATAGAGGCTGCTAAATTAATAAAATTCTTGAGCCATCATAGTCATCAAATCATGTGCATCAACTTTTACCACATTAGTTAAGGGACGAGAGGTGGAATTTCAAAAATAAATTACCTATCAACAAGAATTTTTAGTTGACAGATAAATTTTTTTATGGACTTTCAGATTACGGTTTAAAATTTTATTTGCTTTTTAAAGATGATAGTGACTTCATATTTTCTATAAAGGAAGAGGATCAAGTTTATTTTGAAATGGTTATCTATTCATAAAATTACCAATCATAGTAAGAATCATGGAATCACAATCTAACTTTAAGAAAGAGTGAAAGAAGTTTGAACCAAAATTAGTTGTGTCAAAAAATACTTACCCGTTTTAATCCCATACAACCAATTAAAAAATTGCCTTTTAAGTAGATGTACATTGAAATAAAACAATCTAACTCAAACATTGTTGTGAGTCATTTCCTGACAATGCATTCTACCAAACATGTATGTTTCCTGACAATGCATTCTACCAAACATTAACACCAACCAATCGGATTTGTTTTTACGCCCACAATTAGAAACTCCTTTCTGCTATGACAATTATGCTGACAAATGATTGAAAAGGAGCTAGGGCTGCCCTAGATTAATATTGAAGAGCACAATATATTTACATAAAATGATTTTAATCTTGCTCGTATTGATAGTTTTATAGTGACTCCATGAGTCCTAGCATTGGAATGTAAAAACCCAACATTCCACAATTGTATATGTTTACTCCACAAACAAATGCATGGTTTAATACTTTAATACCCACTTTCCCACCGCTCCTCTATTTGAGGCACATATTGCCAAAGTTCACTACTGGAAAAAACACAACTAAATTGCCACTACATTTCTCCATTCACAGACACATCACCAGCATGCCAAATATCAATTACTCATTTTTTGGAGTCGAAGTTTGTTGCCAATACAGACAACAAGGGCAAAAAATGACATATTCCGAACAAGATACCCATCCTAAAATAATAGTTTCCCTCGGCCCATACAAAGATGATGTCTGTCTACATCACAGGATTTCAATATACCCATATTCTCTTATACATCCTTCTTCCATCCATGTCCATTCCCGTTAATACCCATCATAATTACTAAGGTTTTCTGTTACTAAAAGCGGAAGCAGGAATCATTACACCATCACTAATCACATAATTTTAGCTCCATAAAAACATACAAGAGGACTCCAAAATACATCCCCAACTATACTCCCTATCCTACATATGACATTCAATTTTTTTTTGTAAAATTTTGTTTAAGTTCTAAAGAAAATATACTCCCTATCCTACATATGACATTCAATTTTTTTTTGTAAAATTTTGTTTAAGTTCTAAAGAAAATGCTTTTTCAAAACTTACCGTAAAAATTCTTGTTGCAAATTTTTGTCTAGGTTTTTCTTTTCATCCAAGTCGAAAAATATCATTTCTTCTCGGCATGTAAGCAATTTTTTTGGTTTATATTTTATGATGTTGATGTTGCGAAGGCCAAGTTTTGCTAAGCCTTCGCATTAAGAGTTCTTTCATGCGAAAATTATGTTCAACACCCCTTGTGACAGGGATGTGGATGAAAGTGTTGAGGGTTTTGCACCCACATTCCAGCAAAGCCCCTTTGTTGTCGTAAAGGATCATTTCGTGCAAGATGAAGAGTGAAAACCCTTTTCGGACTATGACTTAGGCGAAAGAGAAGAGGGTCCTACTGACAAAAAATGTTGTTTCGGGCAAGAAGCGCTTCGAGAAGCCCTTTCGGGTTTGCAATCAGGAGAAAATCATGTGGGGATAGTCTCTTTTGTGCCTGTTATGGAGTGAAACTCATTTTCACTGATATAACCTATTTTGAAGACGTGCACTGGCCGCCATGTCACCTAGGCAATAAAGCATGGTCAAAGTTAATGCAGTCCACATGACACCAATGGATTCATCCCAAAATAGTTGTTTCGGGGATTACCTCTCCTAAAAGCCCCTTTTAGGTTAATTTTTGAGCATAACGCTCATGGATCCCATAGTTCCAAATTGGTGTTTCGTTCGAAAGAGGTGGCGAGACTCTCTTTCATCCTCTTTTGGATAAAACTCACTTGTCACCTCTCCCTTTAGTGAAACCACCCCAAAGCACTTTTTAAAAAATGAAATTCAATTTAGAGGGAACATTGTCATATATTTAATGGCAGTGGATGTAAGGGTGATCAGAATTTAGTGCCCAAATATTTTAGGACCTGATCCATTGAGGTGGTGTTGAATGTAAATCTTACCAACTGCGTTGATGAGATGCAATGTTTCCAACAATGGAGTCAAATGTTGCCATGACTCATAACTCTTGAAGTGCTTCCAAATCAAATCCTTCCTGCCACGATGATGAATTATAGTTGAGCATTAATGTTTTAGAGGCAAGATCCTCTATAAAAATTAGCAAACTCAATGGTTTAAAGATAGACAATTTGCTTGAAATCTTTGTAAACTCAAACTTTACTATGAATGCAAGGAATTCTTGACTCTAATTCTAACCCACTTCTATGTGCAGATTTTCTATAATTTATTTCTGTTAAACTTATTTCATTATCAAAAATTTTAAATTCTCTTCCTCGATTTAGCTATCGATAAAGGGTGAATGTTGGAATATCCCTGAAAACTACATGTTTAAGAAATTTTGGTTTCGATTTTTTTTTGGTTCTTTGTGTAAAACACTACTGGTTTGAGGTGAAATCTGTTGATATTGCTACATGTTCATCACCCCTTCTCAATCGGCTTACAAACCCTTTTCCCATTCTTTTAAGTCATTTTCCATTCCTTTCGTTCTCTCTAAATTTCCAAACCAAAATTAGTTAGTAAAGGAACCAACCCTCTCTGAATTGCAAACCAAAAGTAGTTAGTAAAGTAACCAACCCTCTCTGGAGATTGGCACAAGAGACATTTCTTCCTTTCAACCTTTCAATGTTGGTCGGGTCTAGGGTGCATAGATAAAACATTCTATACCTAAGGTGGATTCTTGAACAAAAATTTCTAGCATGCCCAGTGGGACACAAACATTCCACCTCCAAGAGTATTAAGACTTGGTGTTCATATTTTTTCTGGTTAAATCAGAACATATGGTGACTCAGATGAACCTAGAAGCTTTCAAATATTGAATCTGGTTAAAATCCCCCCTTCACGATCATAATATTGAAGGTTAGAGATCCAGAAGATACACTTGAGTTCTTTGAGCTTAACATTGACGCTCTGGGAGAACATCCTAGAGTAGTTCCCTCGACTATGTTAGTTGAGACATCCTCGCAAGTATTCGGTATATTTTCACAAACTCCAAGTGCTTCTAGCACCACAGCTAGATTGCCCCCTCAACCAAGCACTCTAGTCCAGATGGCACAAAATCCACCCTAGTAGTTTCCATCTTGAAACCATTCAGGACCACTAAATCTGTAGGATAAGAACCATATCCCAATCGCAGCGTTAAAAGTTCTGCCCATGTATGATAGTACTGGGAAAAAAACTTACGAGAACATTCAAGATGTGGCTTGTCTGGCCACTTTCACATCATCACAAATGAAGATGTTATGGTGAGATTGTTCGTACTCTCACTCAGAGGCAAACTCCTCTACTAGTACCGATCCTTTCCACCTGTTACCATCACCACATGGGACTCATTGGCTGAGCAGTTGATAAAAGGTTTTAACGAGAAAGCAGACCCCTTTTCACTATTACATCAGTTAACCACTATTCAGTGACACCCACAACAGGAGATAACTGATTTTAATGTCAAGTTTTTCTGAACCTGGAAAAGAGTTACAGATGGCCTTCAACCCACCCTGGAGCAAGTGGCATTTTATTACCTGAGAGATTTCTATTCTAACATCAGCATGAGCATCCAACATGCTAATTTCAATACATTTCTAGCCTTGTACGCCCAAGCATAGAATGATGAGGCTGACTTAGTTGCTATTGGTAAATTACCTTTGAAAATGATTATGCCATTTTTTCCAAATTTACCCTAGCCTATGTCTCCTAGTGCATCCTCTTGATCATTGCCCACATTCCCAATGTACCCTATTTCTTCATGGAATCCCAGTTCTTCTCAGAACCACATGGTACCTATCCTGCAATTTCCCACACCTATTGTTCCCCAAATTCCAACTCCTATCCCATATCTGGCATTGCCTGCACCGTTGGCACCATTACCATTGTCCGCACCTTTAGCACCTACAAATTTGGACCAAGTCAAATAAATGTAGGATATGCGATCAACAGTGAGGGAAATGGCAAATGAGATCACCATCCTAAAAAATAGGGATTCTGATCAGAGCTTCTAGTTGAGGAGATTCGCCCCTCTTCCCTGATTACAAGAGAACAAGTTGTATCCGCTAGTAGAGCTCCCTAAAGAAATGCAGCCGTGTTAAATAATGAAGAAGCTGGTATATCTTATAGAGCTTATTGGTGCTCTACTTGCAATGACCCACACGGTGAGGAGATCTGCATGGTCCATTTGAACTGTGTGCAGACCCTTGCAGACAGCATACCTAGTGGATAAGTGAACATGATCAGAGAAGTAGACCACAATTTTATGATCCCCCTACCAAACAAGTTTTCGTTCTTACAAGATATCGTAAAAAATCCATTGAATTTTATTCGATTCAAATGGAACCGTTAAAAGTACCTATTTGTTCCAAGATGCCAAGCGAGAATATGCTACTACCAGTAGAATATACTACCCAAGTTTTGAAGCTAGAGGGACTCATCTTGTCGAAGGATCTCTTGCCTTTGAGAGCTAGTGGAAGAGTTCCTCAACCATAGTATTTGACCTCCCAAACCCAAGACGAGACAAGATACTAGGCAAAAGAAAGGCTCAGGTACCCCTCATTGACCAATCATTAGAGGGTAGAAGAAACATAGCAGTATAGAAATAGATACAATATTGCAAAGGAGGGAGGTGAGTCTGGTACAAGGGCATACAATATCATTGAAGAACTGAAGAAAACTCCAACTAAGGTAAGCCATTTTTATGCATTTCAGCTACCCAAAAAATTGGATCTATTACAAGAATCATTGAAGTTTGTTGAAGGCAAAGAAAAGTTGACTCAGACTGTTTGACTCAGACATTAACTACCTCGGCCACTAAGAATAATAGGCTACCACCATTCTATCTATCCCTCAGTATGGAGGGATGGGTTGTGCATAATTGCATGATCGACTCTGTCATCACAACTACTATGATGCCTAAGGTTGTTTGTGAGATTATGGGCATGGAGTACACGAGTAGTTGTGGAGTGCTCCAACTGGATGAAACTTCGATGAAGACAATAGGGGTGATCAAGGATATTCCGATCATGTTGCATAAGATGTCACAAATCACCATGGTACAAAAAGTTGTGGTGGTGGATTTAGAGTTGTATTATAGTATGTCCCTATCAATGGAATTCACCACCAAACTAGGGGGCTATTTGTCCTTGGATTATTCACATCTAGAAATTCCCTTAAAGGGAAAGAGGATTAAGGTTTTTAATGAAAAACCCTCTACCTTTCATATTTAAAATATTCAATATGCGAAGAAGCAGGTGGACTCAGTCAATTTGATTTAGGAAGTTGAGGAAGTAGAAGAAGTATAACTGATGGAGGAAGCCCTGGATGAGGTTCGCATAGAAGATGAATTTTCCATGCATGATTTCAATGCCATGATTGAAATAGGAATAGGGTGCTACTCGATTACCAGGCTCAAAAAGTCTGAAGTACCAAGTGATGAAGATCCTATTTCCAATCAACTGTGGAAGCTCTTCTTTGATGGTGCATGATGTAAGAGTGGCACTCGGAGCAGGGGTTGTCCTTATCTCTCCTTCAAGAAATTAGAACACCTATTCTTATAGACTTACTTGGAGTTGCACTAATAATGCAGCTGAATATGAAGCCCTATTCTTAGGGTTGACGAAGGCGAAGAATCTAGGAAAAAAATAGTTATAGATATACAGCGATTCAGATCTAATATGCAATCAAATTACCAATTGATGCATTTCAAAACAACATTACATGAAAGCCTACCATAAAAAAGTGTGGGACTTGTTTGAGTCTTTCACAACACTAAATGTCCAATCTATTTTGCAAGAGCAAAACAAGCATGTCGACCTCTTAGCATCCCTTGGTGCCAAATTTTATCCGGCTAATATTATGATGCAAAAGTCTAAAATAGTGAGGTTAGTTTACAGGCCTTCAGTACCTGGAAAAGGCAAGTTTTTGATAACGATGAGCAAATCATCACCTTCATAATCAACGAAGCCAACACCATTGAGAAGAGAACCCTGGATGCAAAAGAGCATGAGGGATTGATTCAACTAAAAATTAATCACATCCCAAAGGGATTTATCACACTCGAAAGTCTATTTGATCAAAATTATAGGTCAATTACCCATAAGATCAAAGTAGATGAGAGATAGTATAAAAACTTGGATCTAGAACTCGGGAAAGTGATCAAGGTTGGATTCGATTGCATCCCCAAAGAGCTCGAGCATATTAGGGCTCTATGCAAGGAATATCCAAATATCGTTGCCTAGTGCTACCAAGATCTGAAGGGATATGACAAAAGCATCATACAACACACAATAGAGCTACATGAAGGGGTCAAAACGTTTTGGCAAAAATAGAGGCCTATCAACCCAAAGATCGAGGCACTAATGAAGGCCAAGATCTTGAAGATGATCGAAGAAAAAATCATATACCCAATTAAGCATTCTTCATGGGTGGCCAATTTGTCCCTGTGCGAAATAAAAATGGAGACATCTTCTTGTGTGTTGACTTTTAGAACTTGAACCAAGCATCGCTAAAAGACCATTACTTGCTACCTCAAATCGATCATATTCTACATATAGTGGTGGGAGCACAACGGTTTTCTCTCCTTGATGGTTTCTCTGGATATAACTAGCTTTGGGTGAAATATGAAGACCAATACAAAATGATGTTCACCACTAAATGGGGAACGCTCGCTTATCAACGGATGCCATTTGGTCTCTCAAATTCTAGATCCACCTTCCAAAGAGCCATGGACTTGGCATTTGGTAATCTGTTGAACCGCATCAATGTGATTTACTTAGATGACATGACCATCTTCTTACATGGGAAGAGCATGGCTTGCATATGTGGTAGGTGTTTGAAAAATGATGAGATTTTGGGATATCCATTACCCCAAAGAAGTTCATCTTTGTGGTAAATGAGGGTAGACTTCTGGGCCACGTGATTTCAGAAAAAGGGTTGGTTGTTGATCCTAATAGGGTTGAAGCCCTTCTCAAGCTTCCACTACCTTCGAATAAGAAAGGTCTGCAATCCTTTTTCAAGAAAATTAATTTCATTATAAAGTTTGTATCTAACTTCGTCTAAGTAGTCAAGCCAATGACTGAACTCCTGAAAAAGGACACCAAATTCAAATGGATGGATAAAAGGAAGCAAGCATTTGAGGAAATCAAGGCATGGATCACCTAAGATCCAATTTTGGTAAATCCATATTACTCCAAGGATTTTATCCTCTACCCAGTTGGAGAACTAGAGAGCTATGTGGTAGTCCTCACACAGAAGGGCAAAGACGGGGATGAGCGACCAATAACATTTCTCAGTCAAGTAATCCAATCGCATGAGGAGAGGTACAATTTCATTGAAATGCAAGTACATGCGGTTATGAGGTCACTGAAAAAGTTTTGATATTTTGTTTCCCAAAGCAGGACATTAGTGTATGTTGTGCATCCAGATGCCTCAAAATTTATCACTCCGGGAGAAATGGGAGACAAAAGAGTTGGTTGGGTCTCTAAGATCTAGTAATTTGACATTGAATTCAGACCTACCAAGCTGATTTGTGGTCGGGCATTGTGCCAAGAACTTTCTAGGATTATCACTCTAAAGTGATAGCATCCCAGTGGGAAGACCTAGTGCTAGAAAAAAGACTTACGAATCGATTTGTAGACAACAGGGACTGCACATAAGACCTTGAGGAATACTTTTATATTGGAAGGCCCCCTTCTTGCTTCAATGTTTTGTAAAGGAGAAGGTTCAGGATCCAAGCCTGTAGGTATGTGTTGTTGTCGAATGGTTTGTTTCACAGGAACATTGATGGGGTTCTCCTAAGGTGTGTAAGGGGGACAGAGAAACAAAGGATCCTCGATGAATTCCATTCTGGAATGTCAGGAGGACATTTTGCAGGAAGGTTTATGGCCTTAAAAATAATTAAAGCAGGCTATTATTGGCCCACCATTTTTGTTGATGCCTTTGAAGTCAACCAAAAGTGCGACAAGTGCCAGAGATACGTCGGTTGGAGCAAAAATGCTTCTTTTCCCTTGCACCCAATCCAAGTCGAAGCTTTGTTCCAACAATAGGGCTTAGATTTCATTGGGGTGATAGATACCAACTCTTACGCAGGGCACAAATATATTCTAACAGCTACAAACTATTTCACCCGGTGGGCAAAAGCAGTGCCAAATAAGCAAGATAACCAAGAGGTAGTTATTGCCTTCTTGGAGAGATTGATAACCCGCTTCGAAATACTAGATGCAATTGTCATAGATAATGGCACTCCCTTCATCAGTGCCAATATTTGTGAATTCGCAAGTATGGAATTTACTTAAAAACTTCATCTAATTATAACCCGTAGGGGAATGGTTTGACGGAGTCCATGAACAAGAACTTACTGAGGATCTTTAAGATAACCTTGGAAGGCAAAAAAATGGAGTTGGCACATGCTCTTGGATCAAGCCCTATGGGTTGACCACATCTCAATTAAAAAATCAACCAATACTTTACTGCATTCTTTGGTGTACGGGAAGGAAGCAGTTCTGCCTACACGCATTGAGTTGCCCACATTACAATCTCTTTGGTTGCTCGATGATGAAAATGGGGATTTTGATCCCATGAGTGCCATATTGGCTCAATTGCTGCAATTAGAAGAAGAAAGAGAAAAATCTTATGAAGCTTTTAGGAAGCATACAAAGACCACAAAATTTGGTTTGGCAAAAGGACCTCTGACCGTACCTTCCAAGTTGGTGACTTGGTATTGAAATGGAATAATAGAAAATCTAATCCAAGGAATCATGACAATTTCGATGCATTCTGGGAGGATCCATTTCGAATATTTAGTGTTAATCGGGTAAACTCTTTCATTTTACAATATTTGGAGGGTTTCACTCTCCCTATATCAGTCAATGGCCTTAATATAAAGGTATATTACCAGTGAGAAGTAGTAGAAAAAGTTCCTCAATTTTTTACATATTCAATTCCCTTTGTATATATGTATGTATTTATATTTTCTCCCAAAGAATAAGTGTCTTCGCTTCCCTTATCTTTGTGCGATCCACTAGGAAGCATAAACCAAGCTCCCTACCAAGGTACAAAGTTGAGTTGGCAGCAAGATGCAGCAGAAAAGAATTAAAATATCCTTTCAAATATTTTAAGTTTGTTTGTTTTCCATCGTACGAAAAGAAAATATCGGTTTCGAGCGCTAAAACTGGAGAAAAACCTCTTCGCTCTCCTCTTGAACAAAAGAGGGATTTTCGCTCCTTTAAAATGCACCACTTGGCAAAGTAAGTTTAGCATATTAAAGACACCATGTTGTGCACAAAAAAGATTCAAGTTGCCCTCCATCCAAAAGTTATTTTTGCATCTCAAAGATAAATGAAGATAGTCGTGTTCCACCATGGGAGCGAAACTATGTTTCGATATTTGAAGAGGTGAAAGCTATGGCTAAGGTGGGGCCTCCAAGAATATTTTGACCCCAAAGGTTCTAAAATGAAGTTTAGCTCACCTTTTTCAGTGAAAGCCCCCATAGTCAAAGTCAAGTGCATGCTCTCTCACCCATGCAGATGTTTGAAAAAGACAAATCTTGCATTGAGTGCCATGTGTATAAAGGAGAAAGCACTTTCATTTAAAAGGACTCTTTTTTGTGGCTTGTGTTTTAAGCATTTAAATTATATTTTAATGTCAAAGGTTGGTCAAAGGCCATTTTGGGTGCTCCATTGAGTGAAAAGCGCTTTCACTCCCCTTTGTAGTGAGATGCAAGTCGAAGCCCACCAAAGCTTCCTTAAAGTTCTTTTTTGCGCAAATGCCACATGGCAAGGAGTTGAAAGGAAGCTTTTAATTACAAAGCAAGAGTATAACGGGTGCCTCTCCTAGTTAACGAGAGCTCGCATGCTTTTTGTTTTTGCTAAGCTTGAATTTTTAAATGTCTTGCATTTTCAAAAGTAAGATTCGCTCCTGCAACCGAAGTTAGTTGCCATTTTGGGTAGAATGTGAAATTCGGCTCTCAAGTTAAAAGAACCATGTGGCAAAAAAGAAGGGTCAAAGCTCCCTTACCTCTGCAAGTTTTTTTTGTATGGAAGCTTAAAAGATATCTACTATTTCGACATCTAAAATTAAGGAAATTCATTTTTTGCTTTGTTTTAAGGTGAAAAGCAGTTTGAAGGTCGAGAAAACTTCTTTCCATATTGTTTTATTTCAAGTGAAGCACCCAATATAGAGAAGTGTGCTTAAGATAGATGCACCTTGCTTGCACCACGTCGACACAGTTGTTTTTTTTAGCACAAGTTTCTCTCTTCAAGGCATAGAGCAAAGTAGTGCATAACACTTTTAAAAGAGAGAAGTGTTTCGACATTTCAAAAGTGAAAAGGGATTTTTGACAACCCAAGCGATTGCAAGGAAGTTTTGTTCTAGCAATACTCCGAACACACGTCCCTAGGCAAGAAAGTGAATACACAACCCAAGGAGGTCCATTGAAGCAAGAATGTGCACCTTGAAAAACGTGAAGTAGGAAGTCCTGATTTATGAGGAAGATTGTAGTGCATGTCTTTATCTGTCATTGGAGTAAGTGATCCACTGTGCATGCGCATGAGATAAAATAAGAGGTCTCCGATATCATGCACGATCTCCACATGAATTTATTCCTCCCACGAGCAATTAGGGTGGTAAATATGGTTGCTTTGCTATAAGAAGGCCTTCCTGCAGTCGAAAAGACAAAGAAATTTTATAAAGGACTGGGCTGCTACACAAAAATTTGTGAGTGCAAAGAGCGTCAAAGGAATTGCTAGTGAATCACTATGTGTTAGGTGCTAAGGAAGTTTTTGTTCCATCTGCGAATGAGCACCTCAGTTATTTTTTTGATTAAAAGGAAAGGCCATCTAATATGGGTAAGAACATTATTGAATCTAGGAGGGAGAAGACTCATAAAAATCCAGTCGCATTAAATCAAGGTGCGAAGAGCCAAAAGAAGAAAGCGCAGAAAAAGCAGGTGATGCGAGCGCTGGATAATGACGGGCTTAGTAAAATGAGAGATTGCATGCTTACAAAAAAATATGTAGAGACACTGTGCCAAACCGTCGATGCCATGCTTAAAAATGTGTTCGCCCAAAGTAAGCATATTGTAGCTTATAGCTTATTTATCTCACCTGTACTAGTACTCGTGCATGGCAGTACATACATGTCTAAAATTGGTGAGTGGAGTCATTCAATTTTACGACTCATACCAGAACAGTCAAGAATGCCATGGGAGATCCTATTTCAGATTTCTACAGACTTCAAAATTAGGAGAATAAACATAACAAAGCAAAATGAGAGATACAAGTCCACAGTTCCAATGTGGCAGTTTATGGATGAAATGTTGTTGGAGAAGCCAGCTTTTGGGGAGCTGCCTGAGATGCCCAAAACCTTGAGAGAGTTTAAGTACCCTGATTTTTACTCCATGTTGGTGTGGGTTATGGGTCTTTCCATAGACACGACAGTCTACAAGTGACAAGTTTCTCTCACATAATGCATTTCACATGGCAAATTTTACTTCCCTACTGCTATGAGACCAAAAGCTCAACCCATTTTCTTCGACTGGGTAGGATGGGTGGTGCAGCAAATCCACTTGCAGTTGAGCGATGTGCAGAGCAGCAACAATATTTTGTTTAGGCATTACTCTTTTCTTGCTTGGTAATTTTTCTACCATATGCGAGATTGTTTCGCTTTCATCACCAAGAATCAGACGAATGAGAAGGGTGAAGCGCTACCGGTCTACCAGTGGACTTGAGGGTTATGCATAGTGGTGAATCATTGCCAAATTGGCAAAAATTAGGAAATCTGGAATTTAAAATTGGTTAATTTGGGGACCTTTCACTAGGTCCCATTTGCTCGAAATTTCCAAGGTGTAATTTTTTTTAGGGTCGGCTCGCCTGATCATGATAATAATTTTTTTATTTTTATTTTTATTTGCCAACCACTTTCGCCCAAATCTAAGGACCTTTCGTCTTCAAATTATAAATTATTTTATTTTTCATGCTAAATTTGCCAATATACCACGAGTATATATACCTAACCTCATAGGGTTACTCATATACCCGAAAAATGACCCATAGCCCAAAAAATCTACAACGGTGAAAAAATATTTGAAGCAGTGAAAAACCATCTAAAACATCAAAAAATGACTTGTGGTGCCTACCTGTAGCAGCTCGTGCCTATCCTCAAAAAAGAAATTTAGGTAGTTAACATCCATTTTCCATAGCAATTTTGGAATAATGATTTCAGTCTGTATTCACCTAATGTAGAGTGCTTGAAAAGTTATACTCACCTAATGCTACTAGCCTCAAAAAATAAATTTAGGTAGTTAACATCCATTTTCCATAGTAATTTTGGAATAATGATTTCAATCTCTATTTACCTAATGTAGAGTGCTTGAAAAGTTATACTCACCTAAGGCTACTACAAACTAGTAGCCTCTGCCGTCACCATGATTCAAAGTAGCATGCAAAGGCTATCTTTCCCATGATGGGTATGGTAGCCTCTGAGGCTAATCATCCCCATCATGGGGATGGTAGCCTATGTAGGCTATCATTGCACCATGGATCGATAGCTTTCAAAGACTACTGGTGCATGATCATGGCATCGGTATTCTCTAAGGCTATCGATGTCACAATCCACCATGTAGACTATTACTAAAACATATCTTAGCTATACAGATACAATAAAGTTCTTAGGGATTCATTTTTCCTCAAACATTTTAGCTGTACAGATACAATAAATTTCTTGGGGTTTCATTTTCTAACATTAAACACATTTTCCTATACATTTTCCTATACAAATACAATGATACCTACACCAAATCTAAGTAAACAAGGCAAATCTTCTAAAAGAAAAAGTATCTTAAAATACTTTAGCCAAATATCCAAATCCAAGGAGGCATCAACATCTATACAACTTAAAGGTACATATCTATCTTTTGCACAAAAAAGTAAATTTTTTTATGTAATTTCAAAAATAATGTCTTATACAATTTACAAATGTACAACGCCTCTATATTTATACAATCACATCAACAATTGGTTACAAAGACATATTTTATATTTCTTAACACACTTCAATATCGATTGCTGATCTTCAATATCGATTGTTGATCTTAGAGATTGATGCATGATAGTTGGACTTCCTATAACTCTTTGAGAAAAAGAGTCAAATTCCCAATACATGTACCTGTTGATGCAAACATAGGTTCTCTGGCACAAGAAGTTTTCTTGTGCACCTAAGTAGCTGCTATTGCACACAAAATTTCTAGCAAAGGGAATCTATGACTTGTGCATCCAAAAGTACCAATGCGATGTGCATAAATGCGATGTGCATAAATGCGATGTGCATAAGACATGTGCACATGGAAATGACAATGCAATGCATGCGATACATTTGTGAATCAAAATGCCAACACCTTAAATAATTCACAATTTCACTACTACACATATTTTATTACTTTTTGATTTAATATAATTTATTTGTACGAACATACCACGGAGAGTTTAACAATATCTTGATATCTTGTATAAAATTAATTTCCCAACAAGCCAATAAATATTTACAGTTCTAATTTTTGAAAGCCTTGAAAGCCTTAGTTTGCCACTCTCCGTACTCCCCTTTAAAATTTTTGCTGATTTTCAATTTGAGCGAGCAAGCATGCAAGCAAATTTACCCCAAAATAATGATTAATACATATTTCTTATTTTTTTCCAAAGGCTTTACTCTTGTGGTACAACACAATTGATTGCAAAAGCATTATCCTGATGACAAAAGAATGAAGCAAAAAAGTCTACAAATTAGACCTTACAATGTTACATATTAATCAAACACTTATCCAAGTGTTCCTGATTTTCTCTTATACATTGTATTGCAGCTCAAGTTCTATCCTTGAAGCTCTTCCACCCTGCAAATACATAGCTGCAATCAAATAATTTTTCTAGTTTTAGGATATAAAAAATTATCCATGCATTGATTCCTTTTAAAAGCTCATCATCCCAAAACTATCTTAGAACTCAATATGTCCATGGTCGATATCTCAAAGTTTCAAAGTTTCTATGACGATACCATATAAACCACTTATTGGCTTTATTTTTTTGCATGCTAAGTAAACACCCATGGACTGATTATTCCAATTCCCAAATGGTAGTATAATGAGTTGAGTTCTAATTATCAACGTCAAGTAATTATAAAGTTCACATTAGAACTATATATATAAGGCATGCCTCATTTTCCAAATACGATTGTGGAATTTGTCTTCTTAAACACTCTAATAGTTAAGGCTTTAAATTCTTTTTAAAGAATTTAAGTTTAAGGTCTTTTCCAAATAAGATTATGGAATTTGTCTTCTTAAACACTCTAATAGTTAAGGCTTTAAATTCTTTTTAAAGAATTTAAGTTTAAGGTCTTTTAAATTTTTTTAAAAGATTTAAGTCACACGTGTGCATGCCTAGACAAATGTGTGTTTACGACAGGGAGACAATACGAGTAGACTGTATCTAGATGATAGTCATATGTTGAAAGGCCTCATGAAATACCAGATGAAGGAATAAAAAATTTTAATAAAAATAACCGAATAAAAGAAATGAAAAAGAATGACATGACAATTTCCAAACAAAACTATTATTTTGGGATTTAGTCCAGTGATAGCATGCTTACAAATTCGACGTTAGTTACTTCTTAGAATAAGACATCAAAAGAAAATACTCAGACCTCAACAAAATTATGAATTCCATCTGCAGAGTTACTTTGCACTGTAAACTTGCGTGTCATCTATAGACAGTTCCTTAGCAATAGCCCAGAAGTTGTAGTTTCGATCGAAATATTCCTCAAACTCTAACAATGAGAATAGAGGGTTCTCTTCACTGCATTGATAATATTTGTCTCGTAACTATTCAAATTGTGTTGTTTATTACTTTGCTAGTGAATCACCGCAGAGGAGGATATTTTTTGGGTGATGCGGCAGACACTAGGGACGGTAGCCTGTGAGGCTACCCATCTGGAGGATGGTAGCCTTAGATGGCTACCGACCCCATCCGAATGACGGTAGCTATTTTTGGGTGATTTGGCAAACACTGGGGACGGTAGCCTGTGAGGCTATTGGCCCCATCTGAAGGACGGTAGCCTTAGATGGCTACCGACCCCATCCGAATGACGGTAGCTATTTCTGGGTGATGTGGCAAACACTGGGACGGTAGCCTGTGAGGCTACCGTCACCATTACCGTCATTCGGATGGTGTTGGAGGCTACTGTCCACCTTCAGATGGGGCCGGTAGCCTCACAGGCTACCGTCGTCCCCACGTAAACACCAGTAGCAATGCAACCAATCGAGAAAAAATAGATGCACGTCAACCACTTTATTTATTTATTTTACTTTGAATGGATTAAAAGGAATTAATTTAATATCTGTAATTGGCATACCGCAATGAACAATTGATTTGAAAAGAAAAGAAATAAGGAGCATTAACATAAAATGCAGGGTTCATGTGTAATTCAGAAACGTCAGTTGAAAATGAAAGTTGAATGAAAATTCGATCAAATGCGATACTAAGTGGAAGATACACGGATTGCTACGTTGTAATGCCAATGGATAAATCTGTCGTCCTTGTTGTCCTTCTCATAATTCATACATGGCTCATTGTTATCTCAAGAATGTTATCCTTGAAAACATAATTATCAATGGTAAGCGTATAATTGATTTTAGGTGAAATTTGCATGAGATGTTAGTCTCGTCAAACTCTTCAGACCTCAGCCACTTCAATTAAAAGCTCAATGGTAAAATGAACTTCAAGACCCAGATCACTGTTTTTTTAATACTAGGAATGATTCTGCTGGCTGATTGACATGGGATGATACTAGGAATGATTCTGCTGGCTGATTGACATGGTAACTCATCCCGTTTTATAGATGGCTACCGACCCCATCCAAAGGGCAGTAGCCTCATCATACTACCGACACCAACTATAGATGGTGTCGGTAGTCTTTATAGCTACTGTCCACATACATTTGTTGGTAGGAGGCTACCGGCTTCACTGGGCAATCTGGTAGCCTTTAGAGGTTACTCCAACCAAACATAATCCATAACCAATAAGCAAATGACATAATAAAAAAATCAAAATCAAAATCAATAGTCTTTTTATTATTAATAAAAGTATATTAAAAATAAATTTAGAATATCATAGTGTAACAAAATGTCCAAATTATCTTTATCTTTATAAATCTCACCTATGAGTAAGTAATAGTACTAAATTCCTAAATTCCTTCTACTCCTGGTAAAATCTCTAGTTGTCCAAATTATCTTTATCTTTATAAATCTCACCTATGAGTAAGTAATAGTACTAAATTCCTAAATTCCTTCTACTCCTGGTAAAATCTCTAGTTGTCCAAATTATCTTTATCTTTATAAATCTCACCTATGAGTAAGTAATAGTACTAAATTTCTAAATTTCTAAATTCCTTCTACTCCTGGTAAAATCTCTAGTTTAGTGCATATTTAGAAAAATGATGTATTATTAAACCTTGTGTGCCTCTCAATTGCCTCCACATGTATTTAGTACCTTGTGTGCCTTGAAATGTTTGTGAGTGGAAGTATGAGAGTGGATGTGGTAGGACTTGAGTACAAGACCAATGAATAAGTGGCCATACATTTTCCCATACATTTGTTGGTAGCCTCAGATGGCTACCGGCTCCACTGGTAATCTGGTAGCCTTTAAAGGCTACCAGAACAAACATACATCGATAGCCTCATACATGCGTTTTACTTTGGTAGCCTCATACTCCGGTAGCCTCTTGCCTCAAATGAAATTGTCTTTCTAGTAGTTTTTCTATTGTTTAATTTTTTTTTCAAATATTAACAGAAATTCGCCCTATTATTATAATTTTTTTTTTGGTGGAAATCAAATACAATTCGCCATGTCTCCTACACAAATTTGGCTAGGATTCACTCGGAATTCCAAACTGATTCGCCTTTTATTTATAATTATATTTTGGGTTCGACCCCTTATGCATGACCCTGGTGGACTTAGGTCTTGTCAAAATAGGAGTCTTATTATAACTTCAATATAATGTTTCTAGGCCCTGCACTCAAGCTCCTTTATGGTGTCTGCACCCGAGTGCTAAAAGAGATGAGGAACGAAGTAGTGGAGAAAGTGAAGGGCGATGTCTTTCAGCTTACACAGGGCCTTGTTATCGGGATGTACAGTTTTACAGTTTTACTAGAAAACCTTTTCTTTTGCCTTACTACACCAGAGTACCTCGTTGTGTACCTCTTTGCCTTGGAGGTCGCTAGGCAATGTAATTTCATCAATTATGGGCACGGAAGGAGGAAGTCGCACACATGTCCCATGCCATTCAAGTTTGACCACATTGAGGTAACATTGACTATTCAGAATCGGTTCCTTGCAGTGACATTGTATGACTACGGGCTAGTCAAGATTCCCCGATGCTGGAAGTATGACCCGCTGGACATTTTTAGACCAATTATTGATGTGAAAAGCTTCCATTTTTGCCCTAGTATGAACATTGTAGCTCAATGAAATAACCCTACTAGACATGATTTGGAATGGCACGTGGAGGAAATGATGGTGCTTCCCTCTTGGCACAATTTATACATGTTGGAAGTTGAGTATGACCCTACGCACAACCCAGAGTATGTTCCTTCCAAGGATACATTGCAGAAAATGAAAGACAAATTACCCAATTGGTCTTATGACAAGATTGCAAATTGGTGGATCATGAGGGTCCATAATGCGAAGCCATCATCCGAATACCCAATGGTGTTAGACAAAAATTTCTCGTTAATTTATGATGCCAACATCGACACATACCATCCTGTTTCTTTTGTCATTAGTGTCCCTCGGGGTACTTTGAGCCCTGGTCGAACTAAGGACGTGACATCATAAAGGGGCCAACTAACTGAAGATAAAAAAGAAAGGCGAACAGCTCCTCCCAGAGGAACAAGGCACTCCAATGAAGAGAAGTTCTAGCACGATGCTCTTACCTTATCACATTGCCAAAAAGCCTAGGATCGGTGCATCAAGGTTTCCCAGTGTGAACCCTTCTGCAACACTATCAACCGTGGAGATGAATGTTCCTAAAGTACTAGTTTTGGAGCAACAGGAGCAACCAAAACATGATTGATCTTGAGATAGAAGCTTTGGAAGAAGGAAGGGTGAGCCAAATCACGTAGTAGTTTACCTCTTTAGCTCTAGTGGTGTTTGAGCCCGTACGTATGTGTTCTCTGACCCTTTCCCTTGCAATTAAGCGACTGGTGCCCATTTCATCAAACCCTGAAACCCCTATTGTTAGTCTACCTCCATTCGGCATCCCTTTGTCTTCCACTCAATCTTCAGTCTCCCAATCGCTGGTTACCAGTAAACTAGTTCCTGCCTCCGTCCCCTCTTCTTCTTTGGCATTCAATTCTTTTGCAATTATCACGAACGCATTTATGTTTCCTGGACCCTTCGCTAGTGCCTCTTCTTCCATCGCTATGTTTATTACCATCCTCGATCCTATCCAACCTTCGCCCTTGTCAACCTCCACCATAGTGACAATGTTTGTTGATATTCCACTACCTAGTCCTACATACTTAGTCACTGCTATCCAAACCCCAACATCTCTCAAAGTAAGCAAAGTTGTCGCCTTGTCAGCTTCCATCTCATCCAATGAAATCCAGCCTCAATGTGCTCTTTTCCCCTATGCAAAATTTTTCAAAGTGCAAGAACTACTAGAAATATAGTTGGAGCTCCTCCAAGAGCACCCAGTTGCAGAGAGCATACGTCGAGTGCAGCAAAGTTCCTCGAGCTGGTTGAAGGGTCAAAAAAGAAAATGTGTGCTAGCTCCTACTCAGGTAGAGAAAAATGCCATATTCATCTTGGAGAGGATGGAGGTCCACATGGTGCAAAAAGTACCTAATGTCCAGAAGCCACTATGGTGCCCACATATAATTCTTACATGCAGTTACCGAGGACCTAAGGACAATAAACACAATGAAGAAGATGGGAAACATCCAGATAGAAATGGGATCCATCTACTTCCATGGGGAGCACTATAAGGAGCACTTATTTGAAGTCGAAGCTAAGAATTTAGAGCTAGAGGAAGCTCTAGTGCAGGTGAGAGCCCAACTAGAGATAGCCTAGTCTGAATCCGCATGATGGCAGCAGTGTGCAACCAGTTTGGAGGAAGATGTGGGAAAATGTAAACAATCGAATAGCACCTTGAGGCACGTATATAGGTGGAGATCCAGGTGCAAGTTTTGAATACCCAAATTCAAGAACTACAGGGCAAATTGATAGAAAAGGAGATGCAGGTGGTTGTCTTTACTAAGGAATGCATCAAAGAGATTCACTACAACTTCCTAATTGATTTCCAGGCTAGGAATTCAAAGGCAATCATAGTTATGATATTCATGTGGGAAGTACAGAAGGTAGTTGCTCCATTTTGAGGTCCTCGCACAAATGGAATTTCCCAGCTTCACTGACGATGAGGGTAATATTTTTCCCCATGGGGAGCTAAAGGAGATATGGGCTGCCTTCACTAATGACACCTTCAATATTGATAGATAGTTAGGGAGATCCCATTGCAGAGAAACAAGTAATATCCCTAATGACAAAGTTTGCACAGATAGAGACCTCTTTGTTGGAGCTTAGCCAAAGAGCTACCTTCACCAGCATAGACCAGGTTGAAATTTTTCGATATCTAGTCAAGGAGATCAACGCCCACCATTCCTTCTGGATGCTTGGGCTGAGGCTTAGGTAGTTTATGAATATGTTTACAAGTGCCCTCTGATATTGATGCACCTCCAGAAACAAGAGGAAGGACACACAAGAAAATGACAACAACCAAGGTGAAATTGGCAGAGAGAAGGAAGGAGACCATCAAGAGTAGCGAGATGAGGAAGAAGTTGGAGGAAGAAGCAGGTACCAGTAGCAAGCACTCTGAAGAAGTAGAAAGCAATGATGACTCTGAGCCCTAAGGATAAAGGCTTGGGATCGTTAAATTGAGGTCAGCTCAATTCCCCATGAGCTGCCAAAAATGTTGGCATCTTTACCATATTCAAATTTTTTGTAAAATTTTGTTTAAGTTCTAAAGAAAATTCTTTTTCAAAACTTACTATAAAAACTCCCGCTGCAAATTTTCTATCTGAGTTCTTCTTTTCATCCAAGTCAAAGAATGAAAAAGATCATTTCCACTCGACATGTAAGCAAATTTTCTGGTTTATATTTTATCATGTTGATGCTGTGAAGTCCAGGTTTTGCCAAGCCTTTACAGCAAGAGTTCTTGCACGCAAAAATTATGTTCAATACCCATTGTGATAGGCGTGTGGATTCTAGAAAATCCCCCTTTACGGTCGTAAAGCATCATTTCGGGAAATATGAAGAGTGAAAACCCTTTTTCGGATTGACTTAGGCAAAAGAGAAATATTTAGATCAAAGCGCGTGGAGGGCCCTACTAACGAAAAAGGTTGTTTCGGGTAGGAGGCACTCTGATAAGCCCTTATTGGCTTGCAATCAAGCGAAACTCATGTCGGACCCAGTCTCTTTCATGCCCATTATGGAGTGAAACTCTTTTTCGCTGTAGAAAGGGGCGAATTGCCAAATATAACCTTTTTCGAAGACGTGCACTGGCTGCCATGTCACCCAAGAAACAAAGCATGGTCAAAGTCAATGTAATCCATGTGACACCAATGGATTCATCCCAATAGAGAGCTATTTTGGGGATTTCCTCTCCCGAAAGCCCCTTTTAGGCTACTTTTTGAGCACAACGCTCGTGGGGCTCGTAGTTCTAAATTAGCATTTTCTTCAAAAGAGGTGGTGAGACTCTCTTTTGCACCTCTTTTGGGTGAAACTCCCCTGTCACCTCTCCCTTCAATGAAACCACCCCAAAGCACTTTTCAAATAATGAAATCCAATTTAGAGGGTGCGTTGTCATTTTTTTTTAATGGCGGTGGGTGTAAGGGTGATCAAAATTTAACGCCCAAATATTTTAGGACCTGATCTTTGCCATTAAGGCAGTGCCAAAAATAAATGTTACCAACTGCGTTGATGAGAAGCGATGTTTCCAAAAATAGAGTCAGACATTGCCATGCCTCATAACTCCGCCAAATCAAATCCTTCCTACCACGGTGATGAATTACAGTTCTTTGCTTGAATTTCAAAACTGTAATAAAATCAAAACCATAATTTGTGGTTTCAAATTGAAAATATGGTCATACGTGTGTCAAATTCTAGGCCTGCTTCACTCTCCATGCTTCATTGGCATGTGGCAACTCGGGGGCAAGTGGTAACTTGGGAGATGTAATAGGTAGTGCTCTCGTGAGCTGGCATTAAGTACATAGACACCCTATTGTTGCAAAGCCCCATCAAAGACAACAAATAATAATTTAGATTAATTCCCTCTCTAATAATCGAAGCACACAGGGAAGTGTGGGGCATTTTTGTAATGTATGCATGCTTAAGTGTGATATTGATATGTATTTATTGGGTAGCATTGTTTTTTAGACATGCCATGGGTCATTAACGAAAATCTCACGTGGATTGCCAATGCGGACAGTAATTGCAATAACTTATGCAGTGGGGTGAGTAAATGTGACGAGGTAGAGGTTTTTATAGTGGAATATCGATGGATTAAATTTTGCATGCTGTCTAAGGCGTGTGGTGTGAAAATCACCTGGTCTTTTACAACTAGAACACAAGTCCACGACAAGAGAAAAAAGGGGAAAAACTAAAACCAAAATCCCCAATAGTAACCTGTCAAAACAGTATCAAAATCAAAACCATAAATTACTGTTTCAAATGCAAAATATGGTAATATGCCTCTGAAATTCCAGTTCTTCTTGCAAGTCTTCACTCTCAATGCCTCATTTGTGATTGGCTAATCATGGGCGAGTGTATTTATTGGTTTGCTTTGTTTTTCAGACATGCCATGGGTCATTAATGAAAAACTCACCCGGATTGCCACTGGGGACAAGAATTGCAAAAATGCATGCGGTGGGGTGAGTAAATGTAACGAGGTAGAGGTATTTATAGGGGAATATCGCCAGATTAAATTTTGTGTGTTGTATAAGGGGTGTGAAAATCATCGTGTCGTTTACAAATGGAATAAGTCCACGATGAGAGAAAAGAGGAAAAAAACTAAAACCAAAATTCCCATTAGTTACAAACACTTTTTTTTTGTTGCCTGTCAAAACTGTAATAAAATCAAAACTATTATTTATAGTTTTTAGATGGAAAATACGATCATATGCCTGTGAAATTCCAGGCCTGATTGCAAGCATGGGTGAGTGGTAACTTGGGAGATGTAATAGGTAGTGCTCTCATGAGCTGGCATTAAGTATAGATACACCCTTTTGCTACACAACCCCATCAACAACAACAAATAATAATTTAAATTAATTCCCTCTTTACTAATCGAAGGACACAGGGCAATGTGGGGTACTTTTGTAATGTATGTATTCTTACGTGTGAGATTGATGTGTATTTATTGGGTTGCTTTGTTTTTTAGACATGCCATTGGTCATTAATGAAAAACTCATGCAGATTGCTAGGGGGACAAGAATTGCAATAATGCATTTGTTGGTGAGTAATTGTGACGAGGTAGATGTATTTATAGGGGAATATCGCCGAGGGATGTGAAAATCGTCGGGTCTTTTACAATTGGAACATGTCCATGATGAGAGAAAAGAGGAAAAAAACTAAAACCAAAATTCCCATTAGTTACAAACCCTTCTTTGGTTTCCTGTTAAAACCGTAAAAAAAATAAAAATATAATTTATGGTTTAAGATGCAAAATACGGTCATATGCCTGTCAAATTCCATGCCTACTTGCAAGTCAAGTGTTCACTCTCCATGCCTCATTGTCGATTGGCTAATCGGGGGTGAGTGGTAACTTAGGAGAGGTAATAGGTAGTGCTCTCATGAGCTGGCATCAAGTACAAATACACTCTTGTGAGTTTGGGGTACTTTTGTAACATATGCATGCTTACATGTGAGATTGATGTGTATTTATTGGTTTGCTTTGTTTTTTAGACATGCCATGGGTCATTAATGAAAAACTCACGTAGATTGCCAGTGGGGACAAGAATTGCAATAACGCATGTGGTGGGGTGAGTAAATGTAATGAGGTAGAGGTATTTATCAGGGAATACCATCGGATTAAATTTTGTGTGTTGTATAAGGCGTGTGAAAATCATCGTGTCTTTTACAGCTAGAACAAGTCAATGATGGGAGAAAAGAGGAAAAAAACTAAAACCAAAATTCCTATTAGTTACAAACACTTTTTTGGTTGCTGATCAAAACTGTAATAAAATCAAAACTGTTATTTACAGTTTTTAGATATGCCTGTCAAATTCTAGGCCTGCTTACAAGTCTTCACTCTCGATGCCTCATGGGCATGGTAACTTGGGAGATGTAATAGGTAGTGCTCTCGTGAGCTGGCAAAGTATAGATACACCATTTCGCTACACGACCCCATCAAAGACAACAAATAATAACTTAAATTAATTCCCTCTCTAATAATTGAAGCACATAGCACACATGGCAGTATGGGGTACTTTTGTAATGTATGCATGCTTATGTGTGAGATTGATGTGTATTTATTGGGTTGCTTTGTTTTTCAGACATACCATGTGTGATTAATGAAGAACTCATGTGGATTGCCGACATGGACAAGAATTGAAATAATGCATGCGGTGAAGTGAGTAAATGTGACGAGGTAAAGGTATTTATAGGGGAATATCGTCGAATTAAATTTCGCGTGTTGGCTAAGGGGTACGAAAATCACTAGGTATTTTACAACTGGAACAAGTCCACAATGAGAGAAAAGAGGAGAAAAACTAAAACCAAAATTCCCATTAGTTACAAACACTTCTTTGGTTTCCTGTTAAAACCATAATAAAATAAAAACCATAATTTACAATTTCAAATGAAAAATTCTAGGCCTACTTGCAAGTCTTCGGTCTCCATGCCTCATTGGGAAATGGCTACTCGGGGGTGAGTGGTAATTTGGGAGAGGTAATAGGTAGTGGTCTTGTGAGCTGGCATTAAGAACAACCCCATAAAAGAAAACTAATAATTAAAATAAATTCCCTCCATAATAATTGAAGCACACAGGGCAGTTGGGTACTTTTGTAATGTATGCATGCTTACGTGTGAGATTGATGTGTATTTATTGGGTTGCTTTGTTTTTTAGACATGCCACGGATCATTAATGAAAAACTCATGTGGATTTCCAACAGGGACAAGAATTGCAATAACGCATGTAGTGGGGTGACAAAATGTGACGAGGTAGAGGTATTTGTAGGGGAATATCGTCAGATTATATTTTGTGTGTTGTCTAAGGGGTGTGAAAATAGTCAAGTCTTTTATAGATGGAACAAGTCCACGATGGGAAAAACTAAAACCACAATTCCCATTAGTTACAAACACTTATTTGGTTGCCTGTCAAAACCGTAGTAAAACCAAAACCGTAATTTACGTTTTCAAATGCAAAATACGATCATATGCCTGTCAAATTCCAGGCCTGCTTGCAAGTCTTCACTCTCCTCCCTCATTTGCAAGTGGCTACTCGAGGATAAGTGGTAAATTGGGAGAGGTAATACTTAGTGTTCTTGTGATCTAGCATGTAGCACGACTCCATCAAAGAGAACAAAAAATAATTTAAATTAATTCCCTCTCTTATAACCGAAGCACACAAGGTAGTGTGGGGTACTTTTGTAACATATGTATGCTTACATGTGAGATTGATGTGTATTTATTGGGTTGCTTTGTTTATCAGACATGCCATGGGTCATTAATGAAAAAATCATGTGGATTGCTAACAGTGACAAGAATTTCAATAACGCATTCGGTGGGGTGAATAAATGTGACAAGGTAGAGGTATTTGTAGGGGAATATCTCTAGATTAAATTTTGCCTCTTGTCTAAGAGGTGTGAAAATCACTAGGTCTTTACATCTGGAACAAGTCCACGACGAGAGAAAAGAGGGGAAAAACTAAAACCAAAATTCTCATTAGTTACAAACACTTCTTTGGTTGAATGTCAAAACTATAATTTACGATTTCAAATGCAAAATATGGTCATATGACTGTCAAATTCCAGGATTGCTTCACTCTCCATGCCTCATTGGTAAGTGGCTACTTGGGGGTGAGTGGTAACTTGGGAGAGGTAATAGCTAGTGCTCTCGTGAGCTGGCTTTAAGAATAGATACACTCTTTCACTCCACAACCCCATCAAAGACAACACATAATAATTTAAATTTATTCCCTGTCTAATAATTGAAGTAATAATCGAAGCACACAGGGCAATGTGGGGTACTTTTATAACGTATGCATGCTTATGTGTGAGATTGATGTGTATTTATTGGGTTGCTTTGTTTTTCAGACATGCCATGGGTCATTAATGAAAAACTCACCCAGATGTCCAAGAGGGACAATAATTGCAATAATGCATGCGTGTGGTGAGTAAATGTGACGAGGTAGAGGTATTTATAGGGGAATATCTCCAAATTAAATTTTATTTGTTGTTTAAGGGGTGTGAAAATAGAGTTGGAACATCTCCACGACGAGAGAAAAGAGGGAAAAAACTAAAACCAAAATTTGTAAAAACAATAATAAAATCAAAACCATAATTTACAGTTTCAAATGCAATGGTCATATGCCTGTCAAATTCCGGCTTGCATGCAAGTCTTCACTCTCCATGCCTCATATACGATTGGCTAATTGGGGGCGAGTGGTAACTCGGGAGAGTTAATAGGTAGTGCTCTCATGGTGAGTAAATGTGACAAGGTAGAGGTATTTATAGGGGAATATCTCCGGATTAAATTTTGTTTGTTGTTTAAGGGGTGTGAAAATAGAGTTGGAACATGTCCACGACGAGAGAAAAGAGGGAAAAAACTAAAACCAAAATTCCTATTAGTTACAAACCCTTTGTAAAAACTGAAAGCATGAGATTCTGAAAGTTTTTGAAAGGAAAACTATTTCGATGCATTCAAAATCAAAACTAACGCTTAAGTCCTAAAAATGTGAAGTGCATTAAACGAAAGAGGCAAATTGATTGAAATGAGATACAAGAATTTAGAGAAGTCACAGCCCTTTTATTTAACTCTTTAACCTCGGTTACAAAATCGCCTCCTCCCTTTTTAGGGGTTAGGAGCGTTAAATGGATTTGGTTACAATCGTGATCAATAATCCTTCTTCCGCATGCCCACATTTGAAATGGGCGGGCCAAAGTGTTGCCGCCGCTTATGCTGATGAATCCTCGCTCCTTGCTGCTCCTCCTGCATTCAAAGAAACAACAAAGGCGTTAGTAGCACCTGCTGCAAATAGGAAAAGTTTGTTCTTTGAAATTAACAAAAGATGCATGTAAAAGATTATCGAAATCAGTGAATAAAATGAATCTAAATCACCTGCAAATCTGACAGAGACCAAAAGACCTTACCAGAGGGCCACCGCCATTGAAACAGTCGGCCAATTTGCATTCAACTGGAATTCGTCCCTGGGCAGGATGAATTCTGCTGTAATTCGTCCCCGGGTGGGACGAATTCTCCTGTGATGAAAAGAAGTGATGCCGTCTAAATGTCGAACCTCGGGACCTCCAAAACACCTGCAAACAAAGGGGTTAAGTAATTGGGGCCATTTTGGGATGACCCAGATGGTCGGATTCTCCCAATTTGGCCTCTATCCATGGGAATTCGATGTCGCTACCTGCAAGTTAGTGAGGGCCACAAAATCGACAAAGCATGATAATATTTGATAAATGTCTTCTGAAATCAAGATTGTGAGCTATCTAAACAGCATAGAGTGTAATGTGAAATGAATAAATGACAGAAAGCAAATTAGAATGAAACTAACAAAAAGTGTGGGGTGCCCGAGTGGGCCGCCCACCGTTAGAACTTGATTTTGACGCCAATCCACTAGGGATGGGCCCAAAATCTCTTGGGATTGTGTTGTCGGCAAATTGGTGGATTGAGGTGGTCAAATGTTGGGTTTGGGTTCGGATCCACGCTTCCAAAAGCCACCCAATAACCTCTCTTGCGAAAGATATTAATGGATGTGAAAAGGTGAATCGAAAAAGGATGCAATAGGGTGTTCAATTTGGCAGCACTTCGTTGCTTGAAAATGCCTCCAACCTGTCCTCATTTGGGTGGGAAAGTCCACCATTTTATAGACCCAAGGGGTCTCTTTGGAGGGGCATGCAGGGATGCCATGTGGCGGCCATGCCTTCCCAAGAGGGAGGAGACTCCTCCCTGACTTGGGCTTCCATGATTGCCTTTGTGACAGTCCACTAACTGCCAACCTACCCACCTACACGCGCATGCACGGCAGGAGGCAATAATTGACTGTCCTCGGCTGCCACTTGGCGGCATTTTTCTTTTTGCCCGTTAAACCTGGAATTCATCCTGACCAAAGACGATTTCAGAATTCGTCCCTGGGTGAGACGAATCCCAGTTAGTATTCGTCCCTGGGTGAGACGAATACTGGGCAAAGTGCCTGAATGTGCCAAATTGCTTCTTGACCTTACAAAATTGCTATGAAAGTGGTTAGGACCACTTGTTTAACCTCTGAGGGCTGCCCTAGGGGCTGTGTGTGTCAAAGCGATCAGTGTTTGCAGTCACATAATCGGATTGGTGCTGTTTTGGTGTCTACAGATGCCCCTTTTTGGGATGCGCTGTGCATGGTGCAGCACCGAGCAAAAATAGATAACCAAAGCACTAATGATTAGGGTTTCTTGGTAACCTAACCAACTTTTGATGCCCCAAGCATGGAAAGGGCATGCATTCTTGAATCCTTGCTTCTGACGAGCTAAGGAATTTGATTTCAAGTATTAACCTATTTTGGTGAGGTGTGACTTGAGCTTGGACATTGATCAGTCATGATTAGGCAAAGGGCGCAACCTTTTTCCACTCCACAGGGACGAACGGAACCTTGTGTTCATGCTTCAGGAATGCCAAGTGTTTGATCAATTTGTGATAATTGCTTGTTTACTGCCCCAAGCAGGAGCGTAATTGTCTTTGTCAATGATTCTTTGAATGCATGTCATTGCCTTGATTGGGTGTGTGTTTGTTGATTGGTGACTAAGTGTGACTACCCCCTCAAGCGACGAATCGATGAGGGAATGACCTTCGTGAGAAAAGCGACGAGTCGCTTGACCCAAGATGACTTGTGCAAGGGTGCCTTTAGATGGTTTATCGTTAAGCATGTGCAATTTTTCCAACATTTAGACCTATTTTTGGTGGGTGTTAACCCTTTTTGCGACGCTGTTTGGAGCTGAAATTGGCAAAAATCCGTCTTCCCATGGAGCGGTCCGGCTAAGATAGCCTTCTTAGGGAGTAGGATAATGACAATTTGTGACCCCAACGTCTATTTTGTATGCCCGGGATGTCAAGTGCAACAGCACTCTCATCGGGCAAATTTATTATCTATTTTTGTGCATTTTTGTTCATTTTTTGATGTTTTTGAAGTTTTTGGCCTGAATTCGTCCCAGGGTGGGACGAATTCCAGCTTTAGAATTCATCCCTGGGTGGGACGAGCGCTAACCAGAGCGCTCATCCCAGTAAAGGATGAATTCCAGCTCAAAAGGCCTATTTAAGGGCCAAAACTTGAGTTTGGGCTCATTTGCATCTAATTTTTCTTGCGATTTGGAGCTCGGGGAGGAGGAGGTTAATTCTGCGAAGCGAAGCGCTGCCGGATTTTCCCTGCCATCATGAGTACACAAACTGGTTCGAGCGGCGGAGCCGAAGCGAGACCCGTAAGTGCTCCCTAGAGTTTATTTTTTTTGTTTTAAACTGTAAGTGTGTTGTTTTTCTGTACAGTTCTTTTCCATGATTTTAATTAATTTTTTTTGGTGTGTTTTCTTTTGCAGGTTGTTAGGAGCCGGTACCGTGTACCCACTACTTTCACTGAGGCACGGGGGCACTGACTGAGGTTGACTGGGAGTGGCTTGATGCCCTTGGGCTCAAGCAGGTGGCTCGACTAGAGCCTGTGGTCCCGGATCAGGCCTATTTGACGGCCCTGATCAAACTTTGGGATCCGCGGACCAACACCTTCCATCTCCCGATAGGGGAGATGACTGTGACTCTGGAGGATATCTATCGGCTTCTTCGGATTCTGATAGATGGACTGCCCATCAGGACATCGCCGCGTGATCAGCGGACTACTGTACTGACGAGATGCTTCGGGCATGGGGAGCGGTTGGGTGTAGAGAACCCAGTGGAGACGGCCGAGGTGGATTGCCAGGTTGGCAGGATTTTGGTTGGATGGTGGCAGGAGAGGGGGGTGTTAGGAGTGAGGCACGCATTCCTTATGGGCCTCATTTCTAACATGTTATTACCTGACTCATCAGGCGCAAGGTTCCCATGGAACCTGCTGGATTTGGTGTGGCAGTTGGTAGAGTGCCCGATAGAGGCACCGCTGATCCTGAGATGGGGACAGACACTGTTGGCACAGCTCTACGAGGAGCTGTATGGGGTCCGCTATAGTTATCTGTTGTAGTGCTAGGGTTGGCAGCACATAGCAGTTGAGAGGCCAACCGGGTTACCATGGACGACTCGGGCGGCGATGGAGGATAAGGAGATAGGTTATGCAGTTTTGTGGCGACGGTCCGCAGAGCAGGGGCAGAGTCGACGGTGGGCAGGTGTCGTAGGGCACTATGCCGATGCCTTCTCTCGGCTCACTCTAGGGGAGGTGGTTTGGCACCCTTATCGGGACTGTCCAGCTTTGGTCGAAGGCTGGAGAGTGGCTCCGATGGGTACGTAGGGAGCGGTGGTTGATTGGGCGGCACGGGACCGAGCATGAGTTCTTCTCATATAGCCGGGTTACATGATAGTTTGGGGTGCACCAGGGGTTTCCTGGTGAGCCCGTGGTCTATCGACATCGGGGAGATGAGAGGACTCTAGACCGACCGGTCATCGCGCCATTGGGCGAGGATTCAGACGCGGTGATCGACGTCCCGGACGTGGATGACGTCGGGACTACCACTGAGTATGACTCGTGGTGGGTACTGCGACGATGGCGAGGAGAGGGACCACTGGGAGGCGCGGAGGCGGCAGCGGAGGGTGCTGAGGCACCAGGGGATGATTGGGGAGATCCGTTGGAGGATGCGGACATGGTTGAGGTGGGGGATGAGGATGTAGATTTGGGAGCTCCGGATCAGCCGGACATGCAGGACATGGAGGAGCAGTGGGAGCCAGAGCAGGCTGCTATTCCAGAGAGTCCTATGCTTCAGGGGATACAGAGGAGATGGAGTCTGGGATACGCGCTGAGAATGCACGATTGACAGAGCTACTATGGATGCGGGATCAGGAGCTGGGGGACGTGCTGCGGGAGAGGGATCTCCTACGGGCTCAGCTAGCAGAGCGGGATAGGGTTTTGGCACAGCGCGACGATGCAGTAGCTTACTACCATCGACGGGAGGCAGAGTGGTGTCGGCACCGGCTAGATTTGGAGAGGGAGGTCATCCACCTCGGTGGGCGGCTACCTGAGCCGTCGAGAAGTGGATCTTCATGCCGGACGAGGGACAGTGCTACTGAGCAGTCAGCATCATCTCATCGCAGGCGATTGGATGAGGGAGGCGGTAGCAGGCGTGATGCGGGGGCTAGTAGTAGCCGCCCTACAGGGTCCCATAGGACCCACACCATGGGGGGTAGTTCCCGTCGCACCGATCCTGCATGATCATGGTGGTCGATGCCTTAGGCTGGGTGATTTTGTTATATGATTGCGGGGTCTGAGGACCAGTTTTGTAGCCTGTGGGCATTTTTTTTTGGCGATATATATATACCTGTTTTATTGTGGTTATGCATATGTGATGATTTGATATTATGCATGATGGTTGATGAATATGGATGTATGCATGTTTATTTATTTTGATGGATGCATATGTTATGATGAATGCAAATTTTTTTGATTTATATGTGATATGCAGAATGAAATGGATGGAATTTGTGATGGTTGGTTATGGCACCATAGACTGTTTAGAACTCTGTTATTTTGTTTTTAGGCGATTGTTGTGGTGAATGACTTTGTATGTATATATGTGATTTTTGATGATATTGCAAGGATGAAAAGTAGCGCAATTGGTTTAGAAATGTAGCTAAGGTTTTCTGAGACTCAGACGGTTTTAACTCACTAGCCATGACTGTACTTTATCTTACAAGACTTTTGGACAAGGTATGAATCGGACTTGTTTTTGACCAAGCTATTTCACATCCCTGTGTGTAGATGAGTTCATTTATGTGGTATTTGTCAGGATACCGCCAATGCCAGATGGGCTTTCAACCGAACCTGTACTGAGGATCACCTAATTAGCTCCACTAACTCCTTTGTTGTATTTAGTTAGATTAATCTGCGGTGCTATCTAGGATACCATAAGCTAGCTCATCCACATGCAAACATTGATCTGTACACAAGTTAATGTGACAGATATATCATCATGCGGGAGGTTTACCGCCAGTGACCGATAGGCTATCAACCAAACCGATACTGAAGTTTGCCTCATGACCTGTCGAAATGCTGAGAGTTCCAGGGATTCAAGTTCGACTCCCTTCTTTTCTTCAATTGTATTGGGATACTTGCTCGTTTGTAGTGATAAAATCACTGTTTATTTTTATTTGTTTTTCTTTTGAGCAAGGGATTTGGATATGGAGTGACGAGAATCACTATTGTATGTGCTTTTTGATGTATGCACTGTGGGGTGTCAAATTTTTTGGAGTTTTGACGTTTGCAAATTTTTGATGTTTTGCAACTATTGAGAACTTTGGGATTCTTAGGGAATTGGGTAGGGAAGATGCTTGTCCTTTTGCCAACTCTCAGCATTCTTTGGGTCATTCGCACAAGGGGATGAGCAAGATAACCATTTCGCTTATGGTGAACTGGATTACTATGCAGGTTTCATCTTTCGTTCACACAACTTGGGAATTTTTTATGTGTTTTAATTTGTGTTGGGATGCTACGTAACAAGGCGTACTTCAAGTAGAACTCTACCTTCGTAAAATCTGTCTGACTCGGTACAGTTTTGGCTAGAAAGCAAAATGATGACTGAATTACGAAAACTCTTGATACATTAGAAGACCACTGACTCTTAGTGTGGTGAAAAGCGGTAAATGGCGTTTGTTTTTTTTTTTTTTAAGATGGAACAATGTGGAACCAGATGGACTAGCAGAGCAATTACAACCTATGGTGCCTTTGACTTGTACGACCACAAATATGCAATGTATGGATGTAATGCTTAATGCAGCTATGTATTTTTTTTGTATTTTTGATGGATTGATTTTTGTGAATATGAAGATGAGATGCTCTATTGATGAATTTGAGCATGCCTAGAAATGAGATGCAAAAAATTGTTGTTTTTGATGATTTTTGGATTTTGAATTTCTTTATTTTTTTGACCAAGTGATTGTGAGAATCCTTGGAGCATTTTGGGGTTGACCAAGCGATTTTAGGGATCCTTGGAGCATTTTTGGGATTGACCAAGCGATTTTAGAGATCCTTGGAGCATTTTTGGGATTGACCAAGCGATTTTAGAGATCCTTGGAGCATTTTTGGGATTGACCAAGCGATTTTAGAGATCCTTGGAGCATTTTTGGGATTGACCAAGCGATTTTAGAGATCCTTGGAGCATTTTTGGGATTGACCAAGCGATTTTAGAGATCCTTGGAGCATTTTTGGGATTGACCAAGCGATTTTAGAGATCCTTGGAGCATTTTTGGGATTGACCAAGCGATTTTAGAGATCCTTGGAGCATTTTTGGGATTGACCAAGCGATTTTAGAGATCCTTGGAGCATTTTGGGATTGACCAAGCGATTTTAGGGATCCTTGGAGCATTTTGGGGATATGGCTCTCTTAGATATGGAATGGGCACAAATGACTGATGTTCAAGGGTTCTGTTTCCTTGATTCCATCAAGAGAAGCTAGCCGGTATGTCCCGGGTCCTATTTTGCTATCAATGACATATGGACCTAACCAATTTGCCACAAACTTGTCCCTTAGGTGGGACGGCAAACTAGAATTCTATTGGTTTTCCTTCAAAACCAAATCACCAACCCGAAAGTCTCTCAGGTGAACTTTCATGTTGTAAGCTTTCTTAAGTCGCTCTTGATAAATACGTAAATGCTCGAGAGCATTAACGCGTCGTTCGTCAAGCAACGTAAGCTGGTCTAACCGGGCTGCCGCGCAGAGTCATCATCGATGAACTCCTGCATTGATATGCGCAGGGAAGGAATCTCCAACTCTAGAGGCATGACTGCCTCGGAGCCATACACGAGCAAAAATGGAGTGGCCCCAGTGGGTGTCCGAATGCTAGTGCGATAGGCCCATAGGGCAAGTGGGATTTGAATGTGCCAATCCTTATGACTGTCTACGATGATCTTTTTGAGGATGGCAACTAGCATTTTGTTTGACGCCTCTGCTTGCCCATTCGCTTGCGGATAATAGGGTGTCAAAAAACTATGCTAAATTTTGTACTTTGTGGTCAAAGCACGCACGTCTTTGTTCTTGAATGGCGTCCCATTATCCGAGACTATTTTGGATGGAATACCAAAATGACATATGATGTTATGCAAAATGAACTCCACAATGCGGGGTCCTATCGTAGAGGTAAGCGGAACTGCTTCCACCCACTTGGTAAAATACTCTGTGGCCGTTATGATAAACGTGTGACGGCCTGACGATGCAGGGGAGATCTTTCCAATTAGATCGAAGCCCCACTGTGAAAATGGCCAAGCAGACTGGACTGTCTGCAAGGCCTGGGAAGGTACGTGCATCAAATTGGCATGATGTTGACACTTCACGCACTTCTTGACATATGCGCAACAATCTCGCTCTAAAGATGGCCAATAATAGCCCATGCGAAGAATGCGCTTTGCGATGGCCATACCACTGAAGTGGCCACCACATGTACCATCGTGCGCTTGGGCGACCGCCCAAGTGGACTCTTGTTGGTCCAAGCAACGAAGGAGGATTCCTTCATAGCTACGACGATACAAAATGTCTCCTATCAAGACATACTTAGCCGCTTTCTGCTTGAGTGCTCATTTTGCGGCATGAGTCAATCCAAGCGGGAGATTACCTAACTTGAGGTAGTCTCTAATGGGTAAATACCAGTCCTGTTGATCAGAAACCTCGATAGTATGAACAACCAATCCCTCTTGAAGTTCATCCCTAGCGAACGCTGAATGGGATAGAACCTGTAAGAATAGCGTTGTGTTGCTATTAATGGGAGTAGGGGAGAACAAGGACCCCCAGTTGGCACGTTTCAGATGATCTTGGATTCGAGAGAACTTATCCGAGGATGGTTCAATCTGGATCATGTGGATTCCTGGCATCAAGTCTGAGCTTGCACGCTCCATCATGGATTGCGATAAGGTTTTGACTTGGATGGTTGTCATATCACCGAAAAGGTCTTGCGGGATTAGTGACCCCAAGGAGGCCATTGTGTCCGCAAAATGATTCGATGATCGAGGGAGTGCCTCGATGTCATACCACTCAAGTTTTGCCAGGAATTTGTCCACAAGGGCTTTATAAGCCTGTAGAACTGGGCATTTGCATTGATATACCCCTTTGACTTGATTGACAATTAACAGCGAATCACCAAAGATGTTCAATCATTTGATGTTCATGGCGATTGTTGTCTGAAGACCTATGAGCAAGGCTTCATACTCTGCATTATTGTTGGTGCATGAGAAATTTAATTTAAATGACAGGGGCATTGGAGCGCCCTGTGGTGTGAAGAATACTATTCCCGTGCCACCACCTTGCTCACATTTAGAACCATCAAAAAATAGGGTTATGTCGCCTTGTGACTCAGGCTCATCAGAATCTGGCGATTCTGAGACATGGAAGACCCCATCATCGGGTAGTTCTATGACTAGAGGCTGATCGTCTTCAAGAGGAGCCTCCGCTAGTTGATCGGCTATGACCTGTCCTTTGATAGATTTTTGTCCAATAAACTCTATGTCAAATTTCGTCAACAACATGATCCATTTCGCCGTGCGACTACTATGATAAGTATGACTCATCATGTATCGCAATGGATTCTCCTTAGACACAACATACGTAGTGTTGCTCAGCATGTAGTGGCGTAGCTTTTTGGTAGCAAACACCACTGCCAAGCAGAGTTTCTCGACGTATGCATAGTTAAGTTCATAACTGACCAAGGTGCGGCTAAGATAGTAAGTAGCCTGTTCCTTGTGAAGTTCATTCTTCTGGGCTAGCATGGCACCCAGTGCCACCTCAGTAGCTGAGATGTATAAGTAGAATGGCACTCCTGGTCTAGGTGGTGCCAATACTGGCGGCGAAGCCAGGTATTGTTTGATTTCATCAAAGGTTGACTGGCACTCGTCATCCCAGTGAAAGGTAACCCCCTTGTGCAATAATTTGTTCATGGGTCGGCACTTGTCAGATAATTGCGCTATGAAGCGCTTAATCGACGTGACCTTTCCCTGTAGACTTCTGAGCTGCTTAATGGTAGTTGGGGGAACCATTTCAAGGATTGCCTTGACTTTCTTTGGGTCCACCTCGATGCCTCGCTTTGAGACTATGAAACCCAAGAGTTTTCCAGATGTGACGCCAAATACGCACTTCTTGGGATTTAGTCTAACTTTATGCTCCATGAGGCGATCGAGGATCTTGCTTAAGTCATCGATATGATTTGAGCGCAATAGAGACTTGGCTAACAAATCATCCATGTAATCTTCCAAAGTTTTATGCATGTAGTCATGGAAGATGTACGTCATGGCACGTTGGTAGGTGGCGCCAGCATTTTTAAGGCCAAAAGGCATGACCTTATAACAAAATGTCCCCCAAGGCATTGTGAACACCGTTTTTAGTTGGTCTTCAGGATTGATACGAATCTGATTGTATCCTGAGAAACCATCCATGAGGGAGAGCATTTCGTGACCTGTTGTAGCGTCTACCAACGCGTCGATGCTCGACAAGGGGAAATCATCCTTAGGACTCACTTTGTTTAGATCTCAAAAATTAGTGCATATGCGAATCCTCCCATCGGGCTTTTTGATGGGTACCATGTTGGACAGCCATGGCGGATAATCCACGCAGATGACAAACTGTGCATCCAACAACTTTTGCAATTCATCTTTGACCATCAAGGCCACTGTTGGGTGCATCTTACGTAGTTTTTGCTTTACGGGCTTGATTGTCGGATCAAGCGTTAAATTATGCGTGACTAGCTACGGGTCTAGTCCCGGCATATCCTTGTATGACCATGCAAAAACCTCCTTCTTCTCTTTGAGAAGGGCAATGTAGTCGGCTTGCTCTTTAGGGGATAAGCTTACCCCCAGCTTGATAATCTATGGATTCATTGGATCCAAGCCGATATCTACGTCAATCGTCTCCTCGACTGACATGTGGGATCCGTCCTCCAACTGATGTGGAGTCGGGATCAAATGGATATCATCAGCTGAATTTAAATCTGCGTTGGGAACCACGGGTTCCTCTTCAGCCTAAAAAATATCTTGAGTTGTCCTTGGGGTAAAATGAGGCATTTTACCGAAAGGCCAGTACTCTGATGGTGAGAGAGGTGAATTGACGCGATCCCAGTCGATGGCATCTGTGTCTAGATGCAATGACCGTGCTGGATCGGCCGGATTGTGGATGGGTGCGGTCAAATCAATGGAGATCATGTGGATGGAATGAATTTGGTCTCCATTACCATGGGTATGATAACTCGAACATTCTGGATGCTCCCTATACTCTGGATCTGGCTCTAGGGGAATGGGCACGAACGGATCTGCCCTATGTGCTGATAGGAAGACAGGGTCTTCCCTCGACACTGATGTCATTATAGGGTCTCGAGGTGGACGGTGCTCATCGTAAATTTGGAGCCATGGATCCAACACTTGGTCCCACCCCGCTGGGTCTACATACCACTCATGCCCTGGCAGTATGCCCATCTGTGCAAATAAGTCATCAATCCCTAAGGGACGCCGTTGTTGCACTTGTTGCCTTTGTTGCATTTGTCGCATGTGGTTGAGATAAGCCATCTCAGTCTCATCTTCCGAATCACTATCGGAGATCCAAAAATGTTCATTTTCTTCCACAACTGCTTGCGACATTAAGGGTTCACCTTGTTCTAGCAAATTAATCTGATCCCATTGTGGTTGTTCCACTCTTGGTGGAGGGACCTGATTCTCTTGACACTGTGTTGGCTCAACTGGAACCTCTAAAGGGAACAGTTTCAAAAAGATCTCTGGACACCGTTTATGCTCTCTTTGGGAATTAGTGTCCGAACTTTCACCTCTCTCTAGCAAAGGAGAGGGATTACTGATGTTACCAAGGGTGTTTGTTGACCATGGGAGGTAATCTCCCAATGTATATTCTCTATTTGGGTTGGCATAAGGATCTGATGCCAATCCACCCTTGTTGCCTATTCCTAGGCCTTGCATGTTTTCCACCAAGATGTCTAAGGGCAGGGGGTGGTTGAACCCTACTCCCGACTTATCATATGGCATTTGGTATCTTGGCTGGCAAAGGACACGCACCCCTTGCTCATACCTGCCTAGCCCGTATCCATGCCAATTGCATTGGCCGAGATATCTCAGAGCGAAGTCCGGGTTTGACAGATAATTGACATTTTTGGCAAAAGGCTCTTCATCCTCGTCCTTTTGCTTGCATGGTTCAGGACCATGATCAAGGCCCCCATACACAAAATTAGTCTGGTTTGGTGGGTAACCTAGAGGAACAACTATCCCTATGGGAAGGCGAGGTCTCCCCATGTCCTGCACGGATTCTAGCGTGGGCGTTGCCACAACATTCTGCACTAGATACTCCCCCAGGCCCGTACTGGCCATTTCAACAGTAATTGTTGATGCTTGGGAGGGAGGGAACGGGAGGCCTTCCTGAGTCCATTCCATGTTTGGTGGGTTAGGAGTCTCAGCTTCCATTGTGCTAGGTATTTCTTCTATTGAGACAGTTGATATTGTTGGCAATGCCTCTTCTAGGGGCTGAGCCTCTTCCAAGATCTGTTTTCCTTTGTCCTTCTGTTTAGCCATGACAGGTGGCATTGGTAGTGAAGGAACAGATGATGAAGACTCACCTGGCTGGGATTTTGATGGTTTAGTCACCAGTGGTGCCCATGGTATTGGACCCTGTCTAGATGGATTTAACTGGAAATCCAAATGCGTTGAAGGGAGGGTCGATTGAGGCATTAATTGCACCGCATTGCAATATTTGAAGGGTTCTAAGTCCATCGGGACTACATGCACTTCTCCTTCAAATGCATACTTTAGACACTGGTGAGCGATCGAAGGGACACACTTCATGTCCCTGATCCATGGCCGCCCTAGCAATATGTTGTATGCCATCTCGCCTTCCAAAACATGGCACAATGTAGGTATCGTCTTTTGTCCTACCTGGACAGGTAGAACAATTGTGCCGATCGTCGAGCATATCGCATCGTTGAATGCTCTTAGTGTGTATGTGGAAGCCATGATATGAGAGGCTGGCAGCTTCAGATGTTTTAATGCTGCGGTAGTAATGATGTTACTGGATGAGCCAGTATCTACCAACACTCTCTTGTATGGGATCCCGTTGACCCACGCGATAACGTGTAGGGGTGGATCTGCCGTGTCATTCGATATTGTTTTAACTTCATCCTCTCTGAAGGTAATGACCGGCTCCATACATCGTTTCACATGTCCCACGAAGTTATTGAAAGAATTTGCTTCGTGAGGTCAGTAACTCGATGGCTTTCAAAATTTCCATGAGAGCTTCTCTATGGGGTGTTGACTGTGAAGAATAAGCTCAAGTAAATGGAAAGCCCTAGCCGGGGTGGTCCACAAACCACTCGTGAGTTTGGTCCGTATCGTGACCTCGGGTCTAGGCAGAGGCAACTGCACAGGGCGTTGTTGAGGTTGCGACATTGTTGGAACTTCTCTTGTAGCCGCCTCGGGGGCAACTCCTAGGTACTTTTTGTTCCTGGTCACTATGCTGATCATTCCCACAAATCCTTGCATGGGAAGATTTTGTCGCACCTCATTGACCTGAAGAGGTTTTGCCTGTGCCTCGTGGGCAGGCAAAGGGTCCTTGAAAACCCCCATCTGTTGATTATTTGGTGCTATGGGGTTGTCCACTGCCAATGTTTTATTGTCGATCAAATCTTGTATTAATCCCTTGAATTTCCAACATCCATTCAGGTCATGTCCCCTTCGCCTATGGAACCTGCAATATAATTCCTCTCTGTATCCCTTAGGCTTGGGAGCATTAGGATCTACAGTTTGGATTTCTGGAAGGGTGACTAAATTTGCCGCTGACAAGCGGTCAAATAGGGAGTCCCTAGACTCCGCATAAGGGGTGAATTGTCGCCTAGGGCGACGCTGTTGATTTTGCTCCTATTTTTTATTTTCTCTTTCATAAGTAGGAGGCACTGCCTGATAATTAGCCTTTTGGGGCTGTATTTCTTGCACAGGCTTGGGGACATTTATCGCAACTTGATTAACCACAGCGGGTTGTGATTGCGTAGTCCCGGTCTTAGTGTTTTTGTTCCACTCTTTCTTTTTAGGCTTGGCGATTGTGCCTTCCCCTATTTTGATCTCTTCTATAACTCTGGCTTGCGCCAAAGCTTCTTCTAGGCTGGCGTATTGCTGCAGCTGCAATAGCCCAGAGATCGATTTCAAGCAACTTCGTGCAAACATCTGTGTGAGGTCAGACATAGGGGGAAGGTAGGGTAGCTTAGAAAGCAAAGCCCTCCATCGATTCCCGTATGCTGCCATTGTCTCTTCCTCATATTGCCTGAGGCTGGCCAGATCACTCAGTGATGCCTTCTTCTTGGTGTTGAAGGCAAAGCGTTCAAGGAACGCATCTACTAATTGATCTAGGTTATTTATGCTGTGCTTTGGTAACTGTGTGAACCAATCCGAGGCAGGGCCCATGAATGTGGTTATGAATGTCCTAAGCAACAATGCATCATTATCTTGAATGCCGAAGCATTGGCTCAGGAATCTTGTGACATGTTCTTGTGCATCCTCTTCACCTTTAAAGACTGCCAACTGAGGCAACTTGAAATGTTCGGGGTAAAGAGGTGTGGGCACCGAGGGATGCACTGGATGACTACGGAGTTGACGTAACATGGGCTTTTGATGCCCAGAAGCTTTTGTCTCCACAGACTCCAAACGCTCTAATAGCGCTTTGTATGCATCGAAAGATTTAATTTCTTCCTCTTTTGTTTGCTCTCGTTGTGAGTTATGGGAGACTGGAGGCCTATGGGGGGGTGGCCGAATGGCAGCCCTCCCGCCTTGATAGGGCATTTCGGCCCATTCTATTTCTGGTTCATATTCCTCATGAACTTCCTGAGGAGTCTCTGGGCGAGACCTATGACCCTGAGTGAGTCCCCGCTGAGGGTACCCATCATTGTTTCGGGGAGTGGCCTCCCTCTCGGGTCTATAAGGTCTCGGAGGCAAAGCTTGACGAGGTCGCGGAGACCTGTCCTGCACCAAAGGATTATACCTCTCATATTGTTCTACTTTTTGGGTGCGAGGGGTTGGCCCCCTCTCAGGTAGTTTATAACGTAGCTCATCCGCTTCGCGCTGCATGCGCTCTTTATTAAGGCGGTATAAGTACTCTAACTCCTGATGACCTTGCTCAAGCCGCGTGATTCGGGCTTGGCGGGCGGCATGTCTGGCGACTGCCGGGTCAATTTGGTCTGCCATATTTTGCTCAGGAGGCTTGAATGTTTCTCCTATGTATTTGCCTCGGTCTTGATGATCTAAAATTTCAATGGGTCGCTTCCCTCCGTCGAGGTTGGCGGCATTTACTTGAGGCTCTGGCCTCGATGGGTGACCATGATATCTAGCAGGTGTGGAAACGCAAGGTTCCCGCGCTGTATGTTGTTCTCGAGGAATGCGATGGTCTTCCTCGTACTCCCTTTCATGGGTGTGAAAGGGGCGGGCGGAGTTAGCTCGCCCTGTGTGGAGAGCCCTGTGCTCTGGGTTTTGTCTTTCAGTTCTAATGGGAGGCAAAGGAGAGGTGTCGTATTCATGTTGTCTCTCCTCATGGACACTGTGCCTCTCTAGCGCTTCATCGCGCTGTGGCCACTCAGATCTAGCCTCAAAAGGCGGTTTTCTATTTACGTCGAGTGCCACATGTAAAGCTTCTTCCCGAAAGGGGCTGTGTTGAATGGGCATACCCCACAGAGGGGGTCCCAATAATTCCTTCTTGATGTGGCCTGATGTGGACTTTCTTGTAGGCCAGACCGCCAAGGCGGTATGGCCAAGTCCTCAGGGCTAAAGCGAAGGTGACCAGTGCCCTCTCTTTGTGCACCTTTCGTAGCATCCACCCTTGATTGGGCTTGGCTATGGGTGTACACCATTGTGGTGCTCCTCTACTAGCTAAGCAGATTTTTATCTTGTTTATGATGATTTTTTTTTTGTTACACTAAGCAGAAAATGAACACACACATACACAAACAGTGATTATCTCTTTTAAAGATTAATGGTGTGTCCTAAACTGGTTTAGTGCATTTTGATGTTTTGTTTTGTTTTTGAAAGTTTTGAAGAACGTTTAAATGCAGAATGTTGGCTCATATGACTCCCATAAATGGTCGCCCCTTCAATATACCATTGCCGACCGATATACCAACCTACTTATACCCCCCTTACGAGAGGGAAACTATGGGTATGTGAGAGGAGATACATGGAACATAGGTGGAGAAGGGGGTGTTAATGACACCCACCATAAAACTTATCCTCCCCCCCCCCCTAACAATAGTGACAATCAGGGGAAATGGATGCAAAGTCAAGCCAAGGTGGTGATGAACCCACCGTTGGTCTTGCTCAAGGGTTGGGGTCTTACGACCAGCTCCTTGGTTAAAAACGTGCCACGTGATGTGTGTGTGGTTTATTTTACTTAAAATTGAAACATGCAAGCAACCACTATTTTCCTTAAGCATGCAAGAATTGACAGAAAGTGAAAGCAAAAAATCAAAAAATGACAAAGACAGTTTTGGAACCCTTACCTTTTTCTGCCCAGACTTGCTGTTTCTGATCCTCGGCTCTGAAAATTTATAGACAGAAATTCGTCCCTCTGTGAGACGAATTACAGAACAGAATTCATCCCTGTCTGAGACGAATTTGAATTCGTCTCAGGGTCAGACGAATTACAGTAAAGTATTCATCGCAGTCAGAGACGAATAACAGTCTGCTTTAAAAAAAATTGTACCTGTCAAGCACAAAACACAGAAATGGATCAGTTATTTGATCTTAAAAACCAGGGGACAGAGTCCCACCATGATCGCTATCCAATTAGTCTTCCCTTCTTGCATAGCTCGATGTTTTAGATCATCACTCAAAATCAAAACTAACGCTTAAGTCCTAAAATGTGAAGTGCATTAAACGAAAGAGGCAAATTGATTGAAATGAGATACAAGAATTTAGAGAAGTCACAGCCCTTTTATTTAACTCTTTAACCTCGGTTACAAAATTGCCTCCTCCCTTTTTAGGGGTTAGGAGCGTTAAATAGATTTGGTTACAATCGTGATCAATAATCCTTCTTTCGCATGCCCACGTTTGAAATGGGCGGGCCAAAGTGTTGTCGCCGCTTATGCTGATGAATCCTCGCTTCTTGCTGCTCCTCCTGCATGCAAAGAAACAACCAAGGCGTTAGTAGCACCTGCTGCAAATAGGGAAAGTTTGTTCTTTGAAATTAACAAAAGATGCATGTAAAAGATTATCGAAAACAGTGAATAAAATGAATCTAAATCACCTGCAAATCTGACAGAGACCAAAAGACCTTACCAGAGGGCCACCGCCATTGAAACAGTTGGCCAATTTGCATTCAACTAGAATTCGTCCCTGGGCAGGACGAATTCTGCTATAATTCGTCCCTGGGTGGGACGAATTCTCCTGTGATGAAAAGCCGAGGTGATGCCGTCTAAATGTCGAACCTTGGGACCTCCAAAACACCTGCAAACAGAGGGGTTAAGTAATTGGGGCCATTTTGGGATGACCCAGATGGTCGGATTCTCCCAATTTGGCCTCTATCCTTGGGAATTCGACGTCGCTACCTGCAAGTTAGTGAGGGCCACAAAATCGACAAAGCATGATAATATTTGATAAATGTCTTCTGAAATCAAGATTGTGAGCTATCTAAACAACATAGAGTGTAATGTGAAATGAATAAATGATAGAAAGCAAATTAGAATGAAACTTAAAAGGTGTGGGGTGCCCAAGTGGGCCACCCACCGTTGGAACTTGATTTTGGCGCCAATCCACTAGGGATGGGCCCAAAATCTCTTGGGATTGTGTTGTCGGAAAATTGGTGGATTGAGGTGGTCAAATGTTGGGTTTGGGTTCGGATCCACGCTTCCAAAAGCCACCCAATAACCTCTCTTGCGAAAGAGATTAATGGATGTGAAAAGGTGAATCGAAAAAGGATGCAATAGGGTGTTCAATTTGGCAGCACTTCGTTGCTTGAAAATGCCTCCAACCTGTTCTCATTTGGGTGGGAAAGTCCACCATTTTATAGACCCAAGGGGTCTCTTTGGAGGGGCATGCAGGGATGCCATGTGGTGGCCATGCCTTCCCAAGAGGGAGGAGACTCCTCCCTGACTTGGGCTTCCATGACTGCCTTTGTGATAGTCCACTAACTGCCAACCTACCCACCTACACGCGCATGCACGGTAGGAGGCAATAATTGACTGTCCTCGACTGCCACTTGGCGGCATTCTTCTTTTTGCCCGTTAAACCTGGAATTTGTCCTGACCAAAGACGATTTCAGAATTCGTCCCTGGGTGAGACGAATATTGGGCAAAGTGCCTGAATGTGCCAAATTGCTTCTTGACCTTACAAAATTGCTATGAAAGTGGTTAGGACCACTTTTTAACCTCTGAGGGCTGCCCTAGGGGCTATGTGTGTCAAAGCGATCAGTGTTTGCAGTCACATAATCGGATTGGTGCTGTTTTGGTGTCTACAAAAACTATAATAAAATCAAAACCATAATTTACGTTTTCAAATGCAATGGTCATATGCCTGTCAAATTTCGGCTTGCATGCAAGTCTTCACTCTCCATGCATCATATACGATTGGCTAATTTGGGGTGAGTGGTAACTTGGGAGAGTTAATAGGCAGTGCTCTCGTGAGCGGGCATTAAGTACAAATACACCCTTTCACTGCACAACCCCATCAAAGACCACAAATAATAATTTAAATTAATTCCCTCTTGGGAGAGTTAATAGGTAGTGCTCTCATGAGCGAGCATTAAGTACAAATACACCCTTTCACTGCATGACCCCATCAAAGACCACAAATAATAATTTAAATTAATTCCCTCTCTAATAATCAAAGCACACAGGGCAATTTGGGGTACTTTTGTAATGTATGCATGCTTACGTGTGAGATTGATGTGTATTTATTGGGTTGCTTTGTTTTTCATAAATGTCGTGGGTCATTAATGAAAAACTCACAACTCACACAGATTGCCAATGAGGACAAGAATTTCAATAATGCATGCAGTGGGGTGAGTAAATCTGATGAGGTAGAGATATTTATCGAAGAATATCACCAGATTAAAGTTTTCTTGTTGTTTAAGGGGTGTGAAAATTGTTGGGTCTTTTACAGTTGGAACATGTTCACGACAATACAAGAGAAAAGAGGAAAAAACTTAAACCAAAATTCCCATTAGTTACAAACACTTCTTTGGTTGCCGATCAAAACCATAATAAAATAAAAAATTTAATTTACAATTTCATATGCAAAATACGATCATATGCCTATCAAATTTTAGGCCTACTGGAAAGTTTTCACTCTCCATGCCTCATTGGTGAGTGGCAACTCGGGGGCGAATGGTAACATGGGAGAGGTAATAGGTAGTTCTCTTATGAGCTGGCATTAAACCCTTTTGTTGCAAGGCCCCATCAAAGAAAACAAATAAAAATTTATATTAATTCCCTCTCTAATAATCGAAGCACACAAGGCAGTGGGCACTTTTGTAACATATGCATGCTTACGTGTGAGATTGAAGTGTATTCATTGGGTTGCTTTGTTTTTCACATATGCCATTGGTCATTAAAGAAAAAATCACGCAGATTTCCAATGGGGACAAGAATTGCATTGCTTTGTTTTTCACATATGCCATTGGTCATTAAAGAAAAAATCATGCAGATTTCCAATGGGGACAAGAATTGCAATAATACATGCAGTGGGGTGAGTAAATGTGACAAGGTAGAGGTATTTATAGGGGACTATCACCAGATTAAATTTTGTGTGTTGTCTAAGGGGTGTGAAAATCGTTGGGTTTTTTACAGCTAGAACAAGTCCATGACGAGAGAAAAGAGGGTAGAAACTAAAACCAAAATTCCCATTAGTTACAAACACTTATTTGGTTGTATGTCAAAACCGTAATAAAATAAAAAATTTGGTTGTATGTCAAAACCGTAATAAAATCAAAACCGTAATTTACAGTTTCAAATGCAAAATGCAAAATACGGTCATATGCCAAATTCCAAGCCTATTTCCAAATCTTCACTCTCCATGACTCATTGTCGAGTGGCTACTCGGGGTTGAGTGGTAATCTGGGAGAGGTAATAGGTAGTGCTCTCGTGAGTTGGCATTAAGCACGACCCCATCAAAGATAACAAATAATAATTTAAATTTATTCTCTCTAATAATCTAAGCACATAGGGCAGTGTGGGGTACTTTTGTAATGTATGAATGCTTACATCTGAGATTGATGTGTATTTATTGTGTTGCTTTGTTTTTCATGGGTCATTAATGAAATACTCATGTGGATTGCCAATAGGGACAACAATTGCAATAATGCATGTAGTGGGGTGAGTAAATGTGACAAGGTAGAGTTATTTGTAGGGGAATATCGCCGAATTAAATTTTGCGTGTGTGAAAATCATCGGGTCTTTTACAGTTGGAACAAGTCCACGACAAGAGAAAAGAGGAAAAAACTAAAAACAAATTCCCATTAGTTACAAACACTTCTTTTGTTGCCTATCAAAATTGAAACCATAATTTATAGTTTCAAATGCAAAATATGGTCATATGCCTGTCCAATACTAGGCTTTCTTCACTCTCCATGCCTCATTGGTGATTGGCTAATCAAGGCAGAGTGGTAACTTCATAGAGGTAATAAGTAGTGCTCTCGTGAGCTGGCATTAAGTACAGATACACCTTTTCACTGCACTGCCCCATCAAAGACAATAAATAATAATTTAAATTAATTTGCTCTTTAATAATTTAAGCACACAAGATAGTGTGGGGTATTTTTGTAATGTATGCATGCTTACGAGTGAGATTGATGTGTATTTATTGGGTTGCTTTGTTTTTCAGACATGCCATGGGTCATTAAAGAAAAACTTACGCGGCTTTCCAATGGGGAAAAGAATTGCAATAACGCATTCAGTGGGGTAAGTAACTGTGACGAGGTAGAGGTATTTATAGGGGAATATCATCGGATTAAATTTTGCGTGTTGTCTAAGGGGTGTGAAAATCACCGGGATGTTTACAACTGGAACAAGTCCATTGGGGTAAGTAACTGTGACGAGGTAGAGGTATTTATAGGGGAATATCATCGGATTAAATTTTGCATGTTGTCTAAGGGGTGTGAAAATCATCGTGATGTTTACAACTGGAACAAGTCCATGACGAGAGAAAAGAGGGAAAAAACTAAAACCAAAATTCCCTTTAGTTAAAAACACCTGTCAAAATCGTAATTTACGGTTTCAAATGCAAAATATGGTCATATACCTGTCAAATTTTGGGCCTACTTGTAAGTCTTCACTCTTCATGCATCATTTCCGAGTGGCTACTTGGGGGCACGTGGTAAGCTGGGAGAGGTAATAGGTAGTGCTCTTGTGAGTGTGCATTAAGCACGACCCCATCAAAGACAAATAATAATTTAAATTAATTCCCTCTCTAATAATCGAAGCACACAGGGCAGTGTGGGGTACTTTTGTAATGTATGCATGCTTACGCATGAGATCGATGTGTATTTATTATGTTATTGTCTTTTTAAGACATGTTGTGGGTCATTAATGAAAAACTCATGTGGATTTCCAGCAGGGACAAGAATTGCAATAATGCACGCGGTGGGTGAGTAAATGTGATGAGGTAGAGGTATTTGTAGGGGAGTATCGGCAGATTAAATTTTGTGTGTTGTCTAAGGGGTGTGAAAAATTTTGGGTCTTTTTACAGCTAGAACAAGTTGACGACAAGAGAAAAGAGAGGAAAAACTAAAACCAAAATTCCCATTAGTTGCAAACACTTCTTTGGTTGTCTATCAAAACTGTAATAAAATCAAAACCGTAATTTACGGTTTCAAATTCAAAATACGGTCATATGCCTGTCAAATTTCAGGTTTGCTCCACTCTCCATGCCTCATTGGTGAGTGGTTGCTCGGGTGTGAGTGGTAACTTGGGAGGGGTAATAGGTAGTGCTCTCGTGAGTTGGTATTAAGTATAGATACACCATTTCCTTTCATGGCCCCATCAAAGACAACAAATAATTGAATTCTTACGTGAGATTGATGTGTATTTATTTAGTTGTTGTCTTTTTAAGACATGTCGTGGGTCATAAATGAAATGAAAAACTCATGTGGATTTTCAGTAGGGACAATAATTGCAATAACGCACACGACGGGGTGAGTAAATATGATGAGGTAGAGGTATTTGTAGGGGAGTATCGGTAGATTAAAGTTTGCATGGTTTCTAAGGGGTGTGAAAATATTTGGGTCTTTTATAGTTAGAACAAGTTGACGATGAGAGAAAAGAGAGGAAAAACTAAAACCAAAATTCCCATTAGTTACAAACACTTCTTTGGTTGTCTATCAAAACCGTAAAAAAATCAAAACCGTAATTTACGGTTTCAAATTCAAAATATTGTCATATGCCTATCAAATTCAAGGTTTGCTTCACTCTCCATGCCTCATTGGTGAGTGGCTACTCGGGTGTGAGTGGTAACTTGGGAGGGTAATAGGTAGTGCTCTCGTGACTTGGCATTAAGTACAAATACACCCTTTCCCTACATGGCCCTATCAAAGACAACAAATAATAATTTAAATTAATTTCAAAGACAACAAATAATAATTTAAATTAATTTCAAAGACAACAAATAATAATTTAAATTAATTTTCTCTCTAATAATCGAAGCACACAAGATAGTGTGGGGTACTTTTGTAATGTATGAATGCTTATGTGCGATATTGATGTGTATTTATTGGGTTGATTTGTTTTTCAGACATGCCATGGTTCATTAAAGAAAAACTCATGCGGATTGCCAATGGGGACAAGAATTGCAAAAACGCATGTGGTGGGGTGAGTAAATGTGATGAGATAGAGGTATTTATAGGGAAATATCGCCAGATTAAATTTTGCGTGTTGTCTAAAAGGTGTGAAAATTACTGTCTTTTACAAATGGACCAAGTCCATGATGAGGGAAAAAAGGGGAAAAACTAAAACTAAAATTCCCTTTAGTTACAAACATGCCTGTCAAATTCCAGGCTTGCTTGCAAGTCTTCACTCTCCATGTCTTATTGGTGAGTGGCTATTCAAGGGTGAGTGGTAACTCCATGTCTCATTGGTGAGTGGCTATTCAAGGGTGAGTGGTAACTTGGGAGTAAAGTAGTAAAGTATGCATGCTTATGTGAGATTGATGTGTATTTATAAAGTTGCTTTGTTTTTCAGACATGCCATGGGTCATTACCATGCGTCATTAAAGAAAAAATCACGTGGATTGTCTATGGGAACAAGAATTGCAATAACACATGTGGTGGGGTGAGTAAATGTGACGAGGTAGAGGTATTTATAGGGGAATATCGTCGGATTAAATTTTGTGTGTTGTCTAAGGGGTATGAAAATCATCGGGTCTTTTAGAATTGGAACAAGTCCACGACGAGAGAAAAGAGGGAAAAAACTAAAACCAAAATTCCCATTACTTACAAACACTTCTTTGGTCCGTTATTTACATTTTCAAATGCAAAATATCTTCACTCTCCATGCCTCATTGGCGAGTGGCGGGGTGAGTAAATGTGACGAGGTAGAGGTATTTATAGGGGACTATCGTCGGATTAAATTTTGTGTGTTGTCTAAGGGGTATGAAAATCATCGGGTCTTTTAGAATTGGAACAAGTCCACGAGAGAAAAGAGGGAAAAAACTAAAACCAAAATTCCCATTACTTACAAACACTTCTTTGGTCCGTTATTTACGTTTTCAAATGCAAAATATCTCCATGCCTCATTGGCGAGTGGCGGGGTGAGTAAATGTGGTGGGGCGAGTAAATGTGACGAGGTAGAGGTATTTATAGGGGACTATCGTCGGATTAAATTTTGTGTGTTGTCTAAGGGGTATGAAAATCATCGGGTCTTTTAGAATTGGAACAAGTCCACGACGAGAGAAAAGAGGGAAAAAACTAAAACCAAAATTCCCATTACTTACAAACACTTCTTTGGTCCGTTATTTACATTTTCAAATGCAAAATATCTTCACTCTCCATGCCTCATTGGCGAGTGGTCCGTTATTTACGTTTTCAAATGCAAAATATCTTTACTCTCCATGCCTCATTGACGAGTGGCTAATCGGGGGAGAGTGGTAACTTGGGACTCGTGAACTAGCATTAAGTATAGATACACCCTTTCACTACACGGCCCCATCAAAGAATACAAATAATAATTTAAATTAATTCCCTCTCTAATAATCCAAGCAGGGCAGTGTGATATTGATGTGTATTTATTGGGTTGCTTTGTTCAGATGTCTAGTGGGAACAAGAATTGCAATAATGCATGTGGTGGGGTGAGTAAATGTGACGAGGTAGAGGTATTTATAGAGGAATATCGTCGGATTAAATTTTGCTTGTTGCTTGTTGTCTAAGGTGTGTGAAAATCGTCGGGTCCTTTACAATTGGAACATGTCCTCGACGAGAGATGCAAAATTCGGTCATTTTGCTTGTTGTCTAAGGTGTGTGAAAATCGTCGGGTCCTTTACGGTTGGAACATGTCCTCGACGAGAGATGCAAAATTCGGTCATATCCCTGTCAAATTACAGGTCTGCTTGCAAGTCTTCACTCTCCATGCCTCGTTGGCATGTGGCAACTCGAGGGCGAGTGGTAACTTGAGAGAGTGGTAATATGGTCATATGCTTGTCATTTGATACTCAATTGATCAGTGCGTTCTTGCACAACATTCTTGCATAACAATTTTGAACAAGCACTTGTGTATTAAGCAATTGTAAAGAAAACATAATATATTTTATATTTAATATATGTTTATCATATATTAATGAACTATAGTCTACCCTATAGGATTGGAATTTTAAAGTTTTATCATTAGACCGATTTAAGTATCAACAAATACTACTTTCTTCCTATGGTGGAAGAGTTTTCACACCTGCTTTATTATATTATAATAACAATAATACAAGAACAATAATAATAGCAGCTATAAAATACATAATTCATAGTAAATGTCCAGCTCTTTACAGGGAAGTCTAGGTTTTATGACCTTAAATTTAAATAAAATGAATAATAACAATAAGGTGGAAGAGTTTTCACCTACTACAGGCATAGGGAATACACATGCTTTGTTATATTATAACAACAATAATACAAGAACAATAATAATAGCAGCTATAAAATACATAATTCATAGTAAATGTCCAACTCTTTACAGGGAAGTCTAGGTTTTATGACGTTAAATTTAAATAAAATGAATAATAACAATAATACAAGAACAATAATAATAGCAGCTATAAAATACATAATTCATAGTAAATGTCCAACTCTTTACAGGGAAGTCTAGGTTTTATGACGTTAAATTTAAATAAAATGAATAATAACAATAATACAAGAACAATAATAATAGCAGCTATAAAATACATGACCAATTCATAGTAAATGTCCAACTCTTTACAGGGAAGTCTAGGTTTTATGACCTTAAATTTAAATAAAATGAATTTGGAAATACAGTTCCTATGGTGGTATTTCTTTCCACTATAATGCTTCTTTTATATTTGATTCATAAAATAAGATCTAGTCGACAGCGGACTAATGTTTAAGTGTTGCTTAGTTGGTGTTGACGTTTTGATTAATTTGTATTTAAACTTCAATGCAAAATAAATAAATCAAGATGGAGCGTTTGCATTGCATGGCTCATACGAGTTTGTTTACTTAAAAGTTTTTAATTATTTGTTTGAATTCTCCACTGACTACTTTTTGTTGGACATTGGCAAGTTGAGCCTAACTCTTTTTGTTATATTATGCAGGTTGTTATTTTCAAAGACATTGGCAAGTTGAGCCTAACTCTTTTTGTTATATTATGCAGGTTGTTATGCCATATGGAGATACTTATATTATTCAGGTTGTTATGCCATATGCTGGTAGTTATAAGAGGGGTTCATATTATGCAGGTTGTTATGCCATATGCATATAATTATATAATGCAGGTAGTTATATTAGGGGGTTCATCACACCTTGGACGGTTATGAACGATTATGGGGTGGCTATGGAGATACTTATCCTTTTCGTTGGGTTCATCACACCTTGGACGGTTATGAACGATTATGGGGTGGCTATGGAGATACTTATCCTTTTCGTTGGGTTCATCACACTTTCGAAAGTTATCAATGATGTTGGGGTGGGTATCGATGATCATTTCGTATCTTGTAGGTCTATATATAGGTCTATATATGTCCATTCATCTATATATATATATATATAAAATGAAATATGAAATTTGAGATTTGAGAGGTGAAGAAGATGTATTAAAGTGGAACGAAATTCCAACATAGGAATATGCCACAGCTTGTGATGAACTGGTTAAAAAGGTTAAAAAGCAAGAGGGCCAACTATCCCACACACATGTAGCGATTTGATGTTAATAAGGGTGAGGAGTCCTACATAAGGGGTGAGTTTCATAAGAATGGCTTGGTTAGCACAACTTATCCATCCCTACCCCACACATGTAGATTTGATGTTAATAAGGGTGAGGAGTCCTACATAAGGGGTGACTTTCATAAGAATGGTTTGGCTACCACAATTGATCCGACGCACAATCTACTTATCTATTCATCTTCCAGATTCAATTTTTTTTTGACAATGCATAGTCTAAACTAAGACTTAGCCAATCTACTTATCTATTCATCTTCCAGATTCAATTTTTTTTTGACAATCACTTAGCCAATCTACTTATCTATTCATCTTCCAGATTCAATTTTTTTTTTGACAATGCATAGTCTAAACTAAGACTTAGCCAAGAAGTGCTAGAAGTGCTAACACAGTTATGCAATTTATCTACTCTGTCCTGAAAGCTGTATGGAGGGAATGCAAGCGAATGGAAAATTGGGCCTTGCTACTAAGTCTCACCCTAAAGTTAGAAACTACGTTACGTAATGGGGTAAGGCAGATCGTCTTGTCAGAATGCCTGAATGTCTAATATAAGATAGGGTATTGAAGCCCTCTTTCTCACAAAAGGAAATGACTTCTGTTTTGCGCAATTTTCACGAAGAAACTAAAAAGAAACTAAATAAAATAGAGAGGAGAGGGCTTCAAAGGTTCAGCAGGCGCCGATTTTCGAGTACATAATTTGTCTGTCTATGGATAGCTAACTCGAGAAAACAAATGGTAATGCATTCTAGTCGGTCATATTAATAAATTTCCATCGTTTTATATTTCTAGTTCCTCTAGAATTAGGAAAATTTATTTATAGAGAGTGAAGAGGAAAATTTATTTATAGAGAGTGAATGGGCATGCATTTCATAAAATCTCTTACTGGGAGTGGCAATGCTTCCTCCTTAATCATGTTTATGAATTTCGGTCATTTTTCGTTCTTGTTCGGATGAGTACTTTTTAGAGAATATAAGGAGTAAAGGAGAATGACTTTTTAACTATACTTTTTAATTTTTCATTGGCAATTCAGAAATTATATCTTTCACATAGGATTTTGTTTTTGTTAAAGTATTCTTTTATTTATTTTATTAAAATAATTTGTTTTAGTTTATTATAATCTATTATTCCAAAAGAAATGGTTTTGTTTTAGTTTATTATAATCTATTATTCCAAAAGAAATAACCATTCTTTTGCTCTTTTGTAACCAGTCGACTATATTATTCTTTATAGTTATTTTAAGAAATAACCATTCTTTTGATATTCTGTATCCAATTGACTAAACTATATACTTGTTTATAGTTGTTTTGATTTTCATGTATTGTCTACCTCATAAACATACGACTATATACTTATATTTATATTGATATTTTGTATCTAGTCTACATAGTTGTTTTGATTCTCATGTATTGTCTTTTGATTCTCATGTATTGTCTACCTCATAAACATGCGATTATATACTTACATTTATATTGATTTGATTGACTAAATATCTTAATTTGGATAAATAATATTTGATTTTATATTCTATATAATGAACTTATTGATTATATTTGATATAATGAACTTCTTACTATATACTTACATTTATATTGATTTGATTGATTAAATATCTTAATTCTAATAAACTATATTTTATTTCTATATAATGAACATCCTTTAGGAAGATAGATTACATTTATATTGATTTGATTGAATAAATATCTTAATTTGTATAAAATATATTTGATTTTATATTCTATATAATGAACTATTTTTTGGTAAATAAAAGTCGTCATTAATTATCGGGTTTTGCAGGTTAACCCAAAACCTAATACAAAATCTAGCCTTATGCTGAGATTGCGGATCCTGGTCATCTTTAGAATATTCTTTTTAAAAATTGTGTTGGTTATCCTACAACACCTTACACTTACTGCAGAAAGATAGTTCAACATGACAATTAACATTACTTACAGCGATAGTCGTTTGAGTTGACTTAGAGAAAAAACTCTATGCTTATCAAGAAAAACTTGGGGAAAAAGCACCCTTCCATCTTTCTCCTTGATCAGTAGTGTGCTTTTCATGTCTAATAATGTCTTCCACTTCACATGGTACCCTTTGTGTCCACATAATCAAACTTCCTACATCAATACCCACATTGGCTATTTGTCAGCCGCTTTGTTGGCCTCACGAAACACATGGCGGATCCTCCTATCATGTATTGCCACAAAAAGGATCCTTGCCTCGCAGATGATGACCTCAATACTCCATGGAAGTTTTCTGCCATTGGTTAATAGGTTGATGATATTCATGGAATCGCCTTCAATCATCAAATTTCCATGAGTCTCCTGGGCAACAATTAACCCTCTCAAAAGGGCTCTAGCTTCTACCTCATTATTAGTTATAATTTCCAATGGTTCAGCGAAGGCCTTAACCAGGTTTCCTTGATGATATCTGATTACTCCTCTAGCTCCTACTCTTCCCGAGTTCTCCTTAATAGCACCATCAAAGTTCAATTTGAACCAACCCCTAGGGGGTGGCTCCCAAGAGACCCCATTTTTGGGATTGGGTAGAGGGATGAAAGGCTTTTCCTCAATGCCTAAGGCTAAAGCAATTTGTCTTTCTTGGGGAGGGATTATACGGTTCTCCTCAGCAAGGATACTAATGTTTTATTTTGCAAAGGCAAGAACTCTACTAAGGATTGTTTTAAGGCTATGACTGGTGCCCTTAAAAGCTCTGTGATTCCTTTCTAACCATATTTACCATAGGAAATGGTGCCAACATATTTTCCAAAGGTACTTAAGTTTCAGACTAACAAAGGGTTGAGGCCATTGTTGAAACACTTTAGAAACTAAAGCCGACTTGACCCACGAGATCCTAAAATCCTGGAAAAGTTTGTCAAGGATGGACGTTGCCACTGGACACTCTAGGAACAAATGTTGGGTTGAATCCCACCCAGCCCTACACATATGACAACGGTTAGCAATAACCATACCTTTGGTCAACATATTATCCATGGTAAGAAATTTTCCTTGGATCACCAACCATGAGAAAAAACATATTTTAGGGATTAAACCCTTGATCCAGACAAAATTTAGTTGAAATTGTTGGTCTTCATTGTTGAGGAGCAAGTTATAGGTGGATTTGACCATAAAATATCCACTTTCAGTCTTGACCCAAGTAATGTGATCCTCATATTCTCTAGAGGGAAGAATTTGTTGTGTTAAAATATTATGAAGTTCTTCGGACTCAGCTTCAAAACCCTGTACTTTGATGTATTTCCACCTAGGGGTGTTCATATCCTAATAGATGTAATCAACCACCCTTTGCCCAATCGGTTGCTCTATGTGTTCTTAGATCCTAGCCAATCGAGGATTCTAGGATAATTCCTTAGCTCTCGTCCACCGGTCCTTCCAAAAGTTTATCATTTGCCCATTCCCAAGGATCCATCTAATCCCTCTCTTGACTAGATCTTTGCTTGTTAGGATTGCCTTCCAGAAAGCTGACACCCTACTCACTAGATTATCATTGAGGAAATTCGATCCTTGGAGGTATTTCCTCCTTACTATGGCCATCCATTCATTTTTGACCTTGGTTAATAGTCGCCATGCTTGTTTGGCTAGCGGAGTTGTGTTTAGATTAGCAACTCTCCTCAGCCCTAATCCCCCTGTACCTTAGGTTTGCAAACCTTATTCCACCCTACCAAATAGATCCTTTTTTTATCCTCGGTCCCTGACCAGAGAAAGTTCTTTTGAAATTGCTTGATTTTATGATACACCTTGATTGGAGTTCTAAAAACCAATAAGAAATATACAGGTATACTTTGTAGGGAGGCCATTTTTAAGACTACTTTGCCCGCTTGAGATAATAAATGTCCTTTTTAGACTACTAGCTTTTTTTGGATCCTCTCCAGCACAATATTCCACATTTACCCTTCCAGTGTCCCATAGAAAAGGGTAAGGTCTAAGTAGGAGGTAGGAAGGGATGCAATATGGCATTCCAAAATTCTAGCAATCTTATTTTTCCTAAGAATGGGGGTATTTATAAAATACAGCTTGCTCTTATTAAAATTCACTTTCTGTCCGGCTGCCTCCTCATACATCTTAATAATGTGTCTGATCCTTCTTGACGTAACCACTGAATCCAACATAATAAACAATGTGTCGTCAACAAATTGTTGATGGGTCACTGGGGCTATTAATGAAGTTGTCTTTATTCCTAATATAAGTTTAGTTGTTGGCACTGCCTTGATGGTTCTTCCTAAGGATTTTGCTACGATGATGAAAAGCATGAGACTAATGGGATTTCCTTGTCTTAGTCCTTGTTTAAAATCCTGTTGTAGACCCATTTACCAATACTAAAAACCAGGCCTTCAAAATACATTCTCTAACCAGCTTGACCAATTGAGTGTGGAAACTGAATTTTACTAAAACTGCCTCCAAGTAATCCCAATTTATCCTGTCAAAAGCTTTGTTCATATCTAGATTTAAGGCCATGATTGCCTTCTTAGTCTGGGCAGCCGTATGGAGATCCTCATGAACTATGATAAATCCATCTAAGATTGATCTCCCCTGAACCGAACTTCCCTAACTTGGATCAATGATAACAGGCAAGACCTTATTCAAGTGGTTAGCTAAGACTTTGGACAGTATTTTATAGGATACGTTACATAGGCTAACTGGCTTGAAATTAGCCATGGTCTTAGGATTGGGGCATTTGGGTATCAAAGCTATAAACATTGAATTTAAACCCCTGGGAATGTGATTAGAAGTTTGGAACTACCTAATGGCATCGATGATGTCTGCACCAAAAATATTCTAAAAAACTTGTAAAAATGATGCGAGAAACCATCTGGCTCAGGAGCCTTGTCAGGATCCATGCTAAAAAGGGCATATTTGATCTCTTCATCATAAAATTCCATTGTGAGGGACTCATTGGTCATCTCATCAATAATTTGGGGGATAAATTGAAGAAGAGAATCCTTTGCTTGGGCATTGCAAGCTGGTCCTTCACCTAACAAGGAGCTGAAAAAATTCACATCATCCCTAATCTCCTGGATATTCTGGGTTGAAGAGCCATCCTCATTGGTTAACATTCTAATATTGTTGTTGCTTCTATTCATCAAAGTTGTAACATCGAAAAAATTCAAATTTGAATCACCTTCCTTCAGCCATAATGTCCTTTATTTCTATCTCCAATACATCTCTTCATAGGCTAGGATATTATGGTACTCACAAAGGGTTTCCTTCTCTTCAATACTTGTTGCCTCATCATAAGTTCCATGTTGAATTTTGCCTTCTATTATTTTTAGTTTTTCCCCACTACTTTCTTGTTATAAAAAATGTTTCCAAAAACTTTTTTATTCCAGACCCTAAGGTTGTCTTTTACCATCTTTAGTTTCTAAGAAAGTTTTAAAGAAGCACTACCTCGAATAGGCTGCTGCCACCATTCCTCAATTTGTTTTCTTAAGTCCGGATGTTTTACCCACATCGACAAAAATCTGAATGGATTTTTGAAGGGGTTAGGCTTCATAGCCTCCAAAATAATATGGTTATGATCTGAAGCACATTTGGGAATGGCTTGTAATAATGAATCACCAAAAGTTGTTACGACTTCCTTGGATAAAAATAATCTGTCAAACCTTTCCTGAATCAGCTGACTCCCTATCCTTCGATTACTCCATGTGAATTTGGCCCCTTTTCGTCTGACATCCATCAAATCATTTGTGTTAATGAGTTCATTGAAGTCCTCCATGCTCCTATAAGGTAACCCAGATCTTATATTTTTATCAGACGGGTAAATGGGAGTATTGAAGTCACCCCCAATCACCCAAGGAATGTTTATGAATGCTTGATTTAAATGAACCAAATACTCCCATACCTCAGATCGCCCTTGGATAGAGGTGGGGGCATAGACATTTGAAATGATCCAAGACTTATTGTTATAGAGATCATGAAATAACACACTTAGCACACTTTCATTCACCTGAATAACAATTCCTTCTATTTTAATTGGATCCCATAGGATCATGAGGCCTCCAGATGCTCCTCTCGCCTGTTGAAAGTTCACTTTTCCTTGCTTCCAAATTCTGCTTGCAATTAAAGTTGATTGTGTCACATCTATTTTTGTTTCTTGAAGAAAAATAATGGTAGGATTCCACTCCTTCCTTATTGAATTAACCACCCTTTGTTTTTGTGGGCCATTTAGCCTCTCACATTCCATTAGAGAACCTTTATTTTTCCTGTTTGTTATTTTTTCCCTGCCCCCTTCCTTGAGCAAGAGGGGGTCTATCAATTTTGCTATCATCCTGATAAGGAATAGCTTGTTGTAAAAGTGTTCTTTGCTTCCCATTTGCAATTTCGTCGTTCATCCTTAGTCTACAACGCTCTACAGCAGATATTCTCCCTTTCTTTCTTTGACTCCCATAACCTATGGGAGACTTAGTGGTGCTTCTAGTTTATTTTGGACTAAAATGAGGGGGCATATACTTTGATAATTTGGGTTTGGATCCTCTTTCCTCATTTTGGAGTTTTTCATTTCCCTCTTCATCTTCATCCTTGTTTTTGTTGGCCTATCCTATATGGTTCTCCTTGATCAGAGGGCTTTACTTCAAGGAAACATTCTAATATGGGATAATCTGATCCACAACAGGACTGGAGGCTGCATTTCTAACCCCTATTTCAACTACTTAAAATTTTGACTCGAATCCTTCCATGTTTAGGCTATATCGTCCTGAAATTTCTTCTTTTCTTTGAGAAAATCTATTAGGGTTTTTCTCGGTGACTTTGGATGGCCCCAATTTGGATGGGGATTCTAGGGTTTTAGGAAACTCAAAAAATGGAGTTTCATCCTTGCTTTTTTCCATTTCCTCTTTTAGGTTAGCTAGAACTTCATATTTGTTCGAACTGGGGTCTTTATTACATACCTTAGGATTTTTGCCTTCCTCACTAATTTGTTTTCCTTTCTCCTGGACTTTGGGTTGTCTTGCATTAGCTTGACTAACTTGGTTATTCTTGACTAGTTTGTATCCTCATAAGTTATGATGCATACCTAGAAACTTAGGGATACCTCTCCCGTTAACCTTACCCACATCACCTTTGCTTGAAGCTTATTTGTGTGCTGCTACCGTCGAACATTGGGTTTGAAGATGGCCCTAAGTTTTGCATACATTACAGAATGTTAGCCTATTCTCATACTTCACCGGTTGGATCCTCATAAACTATCCATATTCTAGTTCCACCTGGGAAGGAAGCTCGGAGTCTAGGTTTGCATTAACACAAAACCTGGCATGCATCAATCTGGTCCTTGCCCGAGTCGTATGGTCTATCGCCACTAGTTCCCCTATCATTTTTGCTATTTCTCTCAGCTAGTACTCATTGAAAAAATGAGCTGGGAGGTTTAGCAAATGAACCCAAATGGGTGCTAAGTTAATTTTCTACTTCTCAGGGTCGAAATTCTCCCCCCACTTCCTCAGAAAGAGACTATGCCTCCCTAGAAACCAGGGTCCTCCCATTAGTATGTTATTTGCATCCTCTTTGTTCTTGAGTCTTATCAAGAAAAAGGCTCTTGACATGGCAACAATTTCTAAATTTCCTAAAGTTTTCCACTTCACCGTAGCCCATGAACGAATTATCTCAATGTTCGACCTTCCTCCCAAAAAATTGCCTACAAGGGATGACACCTCCATATACAAAAATCTCTCCATAATCTCCATAGGGGTTGTTATCATGTTGTTATTTGGTATTAGGGGCGTAATTTCATCAATTGGCTCCTTCATTTTCCCTTTCAACATTTCCAAAAAGGTTGGGCCCTTTCTCACGGCTCCTATACCCCAATGGGACTTTTTTTTCCAAAAAATTATTTGGAGGATCTATCCCTTTAGCCTTTTTGAACTGCACTGCAAGGGAATCCTATCCATGTCCTGCTACAACTTGCTGGCCTACCTCTGGATCCTCTCCTTCAGCCTGTTTGAGATTACCGCCTGCCACCTTCGCTTCTCCTCTTCCTCCACTGCTCCCCTGCTCTTCCATCCTTATGGAAATTTTGCATAATCTTCTTTTGGATTTCTATTCAATAACTATATTTGATTTTGATTTTTATATAATAAACTTCCTACTATATACTTACATTTACATTGATTTGATTGATTAAATATCTTAATTCGAATAAACTATATTTTATTTCTAAATAATGAACTTCCTTTAGGAAGATAGATGGTTTCCAACTATATGCTTACGTTTAATATCTTAATTTTAATAAGATGGTTTCTTTTACCTGGAAGACCATCTTCCTTCGTTCGCAAAACACTCGTCTTATTAAAGATCTTAGAAAATAAGATAAAATTTTTTGGCAAAATTGCTCAAGTTTTAGAAGCTATGCTTTTAGATTAATTATATACTTATATTTATATTGATTTGATTAACTAAATACCTAATTTACATAAAATATATTTGATTTTATATAATAAATTCCCTTTCCTCTTCTAAGGAAGATGGTTTCCTTTCCTTTGCCTGGAAAACACTCATCTCATTAAAGATCTTGGAGAATAAGATAAATGTTTTTTGGCAAAATTGCCCAGGTTTTAGAGGCTATGTTTTTAGATTAGCTATATACTTATACTCACAATTAAATTCATTTGATTGATTAAATACCCTAATTTACGAAAAATATGTTTGATTTCTATATAATGAATTTCCTTTCCTCTTCTCTTTATCATAGGAATATGGTTCCTCCTTTGCTCAGAAAACACTCATTTCATTAAAGATCTAATAAAATAAAAGTTTTTTTTTTTTTCAAAAAAAAATCTTTTATAAAAATTAATCAAGAGATTCCTTTATCTAATGGGTTTTACTTGCTATTAGATTAGAATTTAAGTTAATACTGTGCTTAGAATTTAATTTTAGTAGGTCCTAGAGAAGACTGCATCCTGCATCCTCAATTCACAAAATAGGAAGATGGTTTCCTTTGCCTAGAAGACACTTATCTCATATTTTTCCTGCAGAATGCTTTTTATAGAAGCTTCCTCATTTTATTTTATTTTATTTATTTCTATATATCAGATAGTATTTTTTATTTCTTTGATCTATGAAGAAGAAGATTCTGATTAAAAAGAGGACTTATGCAATGAAATCAAGTTTTTTCTAATCTAAATTTTAATAATCTAAGAAGAATATTGTGATTAATAAGAGGACTTATACAATGAAATCAAGTTTTTTCTAATATAAATTTTAATAATCTAAATTTTAATTAGTTTAGTTTTTAATTGGTCATGTAGTTCCTTCACTTTACACTTTGTAGGGTGCCATATCAATTTTTTTTAAGTAGATAAATTATTTGTCCAATAGTTCCAATAGCTCCTCCATTTTGTAGGGTGACAAATCAAATTTTTAAGTAGATAAACTATTTGTCCTTTAAATTGGCAGATTTAGCTCTTCCATTATTTTGTAGGGTGACAAATCAATTTTTTTTAGATAAACTATTTGTCCTGTAGCTTTTAGGGTGACATTAATTTTTTTGAAGTAGATAAAGTAATTGTCAAAGCTTCTCCATTTTGTAGTGTATGTAGTTGTTCCACTTTGTAGTGATGTAGCTCTTTCATTTTGTAGTTGATGTCAATTTTTTTTTTTAAGTAAATAAACTAATTGTCATATACATTGGTAATTAGCATAACTCTTTCATTTTACATTTTATAGTGATGTAGCTCCTCCACTTTGTAGTGGTGTAGCTTCTTCATTTTGTAGTGACATCAATTTTTTTAAGTAAATATATTAATTGTCATATACATTTGGTGATTAAGTTAAATCCATTTGAAATTTTTTAAAATAGAAAAAAAAAATAACTTTAAAATTGCATCCCATGATACCTAGAAAAATAACTTTAAAATTGGATCCCATGGTACCTAGAGAAGATGCTACATAGATTTTATCCATATTTTATCTTAATTTCAAACAACTTTTATAATGGGCTATCATCATCACAAAGGAATACCAATAAAATCCTAAGTACTACTACCCAACTCAAAGCACACGCATTCAATGATGTTTGTAGTTATGTGAAATCTTTAAAGGCTTCTAAATTTCTAATTACCTATTTGCCTAGGTATAAATCTCTAATCTCTAAATTAACTCTACATATCATTAATAAGGAGTCGTGTTATTCCTTGTCTACTTTATTAGACAATCAACGATATTTCTAGTTATGTAGGTGGCATGATATTTCTAGTTATGTAGGTGGCATCTTCAAAGGCTCCTAAACTTCTAATCACCTATTTGTATAGATATAAATCTCTACATGATCTCTACATCTCATTAATAAAAAGTGGCATTCTTCTGTGTGTACTTTATTAGGCATTCAACAATATTTCTAGTTATGTAGGTAGCATCTTCAAAGGCTCCTAAACTTCTAATCACATATCTCTACATGATTTGTACATATAAATCTCTACATGATTTGTACATGTCATTAATAAAAAATGGTGTTCTTTCTTGTGTACTTTATTAATAAAGAATGGCATCTAAAATATCAATTCTCAGAATGCACCACCTCTTTTATTATCATCCTATAAAGTAAGTTGATTGAAGCAGGAAACAATCCTTTAATAACCACAAATATGGTTAAAAATGTAGTACTAAAAAATCATAATATTTAATAATTTATATATATATATATATTGCAATAATAGTTAATTGGTTATTTAAATGTTCTTCCAATGTCTGTATAACCATGGTAGCCAACGAATATTCAGGCCAAATATTATATTAAAGGCTATCGAGGAACGCTCATCCCTAAGCATAGAGTTCACCATCCATATTTTGTTTGAAAAATCTACTACTCGTCTAGATATAAATCTCGACATGTCATTTTATATGGAAGATCCACTAATAAAAAGTGGCAATTAGAATATCAATTCTTAGATTTTCCGTCCTCCAGGGTTTTTCTTAGTGGCGAATTTCGCAATTTAGAGCAAATTTTCAGATTTTCAAAATGTCAATCTTGCAATTTTTGGGACCATAGAGGTCGGCCCATTCGCCCAAAAATTTTGGGATCTAATTTTTTTTAGGGTAAATTTGCCCCGTTGTCATAAGGTTTCCCGCCCAATTTTCACCCTAAATTTATTTAAAATAAGAAATATCCTGCCCAAATCCCCCTTGTACCCCATTATATATAGCTAACCCTGACAACGACTCCCATACAATTACAACATTTTTTCCCGATAGTGAGCAATACAAAGTAAAGTACTAACAAAACCAGAGTCCATGACGGCCAAAAGGCGACTGGTGAAAGGTGACTAGCAGAAGGCAACTCACTTTATCCGTATGCTTATTTTACCATTAAATTTTATTTTTCATTTTATTAATGGACACTCAATAAGGTTTATTCTGCTTGCGAACAATATTCATGGGACAGTCACAAATTCTATTATCTCTAGCAGTAGTTCTCTTTTATACCTATTATTTTCATTTTTTAAAATGATGTTCTTTGTTCCTGTTCATATAGGTAAAAATGCCAACTATAGATAGTGGAAATAAGGGAGGAGAGTCTTCCAATAAAACGATTATCCTCAAATACTTTCCTAATATTTCAAAACCCAGTCTGCCATCAACATCTGCATAAACTAAAGGTATGAACACCTTTACTCACCAGTTAATTTTTCTACTTTGTTAATTTTAAATATAATGTCCTCAATTCATAAATAAGTGTGTTTTTTGGTTGATGGCTTTGTTCACTTTTATCTATAGAAAACACTAGTATGTTTTTAAATTCCATAGTGATAATGAATCTACTATTGACACTAGAATTATCTCTATAGAAAACACTCTGGTATTCCTCCACTTCCACATATCCATGATAATCAACAGTCCACACATGAAGATAATCTCAATGAAATTGAACAACAACATGAAGAGATTCTTGAATCTAATACGCCAAGTGGAAAAGAAACTAATAGTTCTTATGCAGTCCCTACTTTCGAAGAATCTTAATCTAAAAAAAATAAATGTGCAAGGTTATCTAGGTGGACAATTAACAGATCATTTTAGCCTGATTGGATATCAAAATTTCCATTTATTGAGCCAGTGCTGCCATATAATAGTAGTGATGATATAACATAATTAAGATGCGTAATTTTTAGTTGGAAACATGGAAAGGAGCATAGATTGCAACTTAAGAAAGATACAGTAGAAAAACATTGTGGAAAGTTTTATATCAAAACAAAAGAAGGTGATCGAGCAACACAAAAAACTTATAGGTGGAAGGATGCATCAGAGTGTGCACATATGAGATATGTGGAAGAATATGATAAATAAATGAAACAAAAGCAAACATTGGTTGAGAAAGGTGCAACGATTCAAGCCCAATTTCAAAAAATGAATAAGTTAACTTTAGCTTCAAAAAGTTTGTAGTTTGTTGTTGTATTTTCTATTCTTAAGAAGGGTAGACCTATGTCTAATTTCATAGATTATAAATCTCTATTTCAACTAGCTAATGTGCAGAACTTACCCAATGCTCATTGGTCAAATTGAAGTGGTTTGGAAATGGCAAAATGTTTGTCATTGGTTGAGCAGAATGACCTCAAAGAGAGTAAAAAAGGCAAAATTCATTTCACTTTCAATTGATGAGGTGACTGTAGTTGACAATACATCTTGGATTTGCATGCATGTTTACACATTGGAAAATCATTCAAGGCAACCTCATTTACTACGAATACGTAAAATGGTGGAAAATTCTAATGCAAAAAACATTTACAATGTTGTTGTAACTAGTTTAAAAGAAGAAGTAGGAATGAATGAAATTGAAATAGCCACTAAGTTAATATGTGTAGGAGCTGATGGTGCTGATACAATGCAAGGATACATGAATGGTCTTTGTGTTAGACTACAAACATCGGTTGCCCCATATTTGGTCCCTATTCATTCCATGGCTCATAGAATGAATCTTGCATACAAAATTGTGGATACATTTACAAATGTTGCCAAAGTGGAAGAGCTTGTCTATGAAATTCATGAATATTTTTCATGTAGTCCAAAAATATTTTCAAAGTTTCAACAATTTGCACTAGGAGTTACCGAAGGTAAAAAATTGTTGAAAGATGTGGATACTAGGTGGATTTCGATGTATCTACCGGCATTAAGAGTTTTCAAAGAATATCAATCCTTGATAGGGTTTATGTATGCAAATCATAGGGCGGTTGATAAGGCTAAATATTTACTTTTTTGAATGAGTGACTTTGAAACTCTTATCATATTGTGTGGAATTCTTCCAATGTTGGAAAAAATGAATACTTTGATCAAAATTGCACAAGAAAGATCGATTATTATTGCAGATTTCATCAGGACGAGAATACAAATTTGCATGCATAGTGATATGATGTATGCATCTAGTCAAAATTTTATGGATCCCTTGTTTGAGAGTTGGAGAGCATTAAAAAGTGTGAATAGTCCTCGAAGATTTTTGAAGTTTAATAGTAACGATCATATGTGTATTAATGTCCACGAAAATGAAATACCTTTATATTGTTATGGTGTGTGATTGGATATAGCTATAAATGAAGTTGAACAAATGCCCATAACCTACAATAGATTTCATGTGGTTGTGGAAGATACAAAACTTAAACTAAAACAAATAGCATAATCATTGACAAAAGAAATTGGAGACCGTTTTCAAAGATATGAATTGCTAGAGGCTATGTATGTGGTAAATCCAATGTTTTGGGTTCCTTGTAATGAATACCAGATTATAAATTCTTTGTTTCTCAAATACATGGGCAAACTTGCTGGCCATTTTAGTCAAAGTGTTGTAGTCAATGGCATTGAAATCAATGGCATTCTGAACAAAGATATTTTGACAAAACAATCCAACTATTTTGGAACAACAATGTCTACACAAGTTTCACAGCTCTTTAACTGTCATGAAGTAGTTTATATTTCATGTTTGTGGAGAATATTACAACCAAGTACTGATGCATTGTCGTTAAGCACATCATTAAATATCAAATATTTTATCAATTCAGGGTGGTGTCCAAGGCTATCTACGATAGAAGGCTAGGTCAGAGTACAATTCAAGCATATATTAGGTGAGACATATTTGGTTTAGCATTTTGGTGTCACACTAAACCTAATCTATAGAATGGAAACTTGCAAGAACTAAAAACTAATTCTAAGTTGCAGGAATTGATATCTAACTACAATTTCAGGAATTAGAATTGCTAAATTGAAAATCTAATCTACTTTTGCAAAAATAAAATAACATAAATTAAATTGCTGAAATGAAATCCTAAGTTACATTTGTAGAATTGAAACCTAGTTACTTATTGCATAATTGAAATAATTCTTTTAAATGAAACTTATTCTAAAAACACCTGTCAATGTCCTGCCACAAAAGGTCGTCAAGTATGCTACAGGAATTGAAAGCAAAATGAAATATGCTAAAAATGAAAAGTTGCTAAAAGAAAGCAAAGGAAAAATGCTTAATATAATTTGTAAGCTAACACACACACAAATGCTATACACAAACATAATATAAAAAAATAAAAAACATTATACAAACTTAAAACAAGAAAAGTAAACTTGACAAGTAATCTGTTAATTCTGTTGCAGCAAAATTACAGATTAAAACCTGCCATAAAAATCCTCCTTATAGATCTAAAAGTGGGCCCATACTTTGTGATCTAGAAGGAGGTGAAAAGCACTCCTTAACTAATTAAAACTCAGGATAGAAAATGATAAAATAACTACACTTTTATTGATGACAAAACATGTTGAAAACTATTATAGAAAATTATTGTATAGTCCTAATTGTTGCTATTGAAAACTCTCCTCTATTCTAATTCCTAACTGGCTCAACCAAAGAGGGATCTGTGTTATTTATATAAATATTTACAACATATCCAATGCTCAAATTAGCCTATGTGCTACTTTACAGTGATTTGCCAATAATTTTGGATCTAAAATAAATGAAAATCTGGACAATTTGTGTTGCAGTAGTAGTCATTAGCCCTTAGAAAGCATATTTAGTGGTGGAAGTACATGAGATGAGTCTAGAAATATCTCACACATATTTCTCCACTTCAAAAAATGTCATTTATATCTTGCAAACAACTTCTTATTATGTTGCAATTATTTCTGGGTTTATCCTAGAAGAGGATCAATTGATATTTTTCCATGAATGGTGGCTTTGGACGGCAAGGATGACAAAGACATCTAGTGGATATTTTTCCTTAACCTTCTCAACCTTATTTCTCTTTTTGCATCATCAAAAAATAGTCAAAAAGTCAAAAATTACTTTCTGTTCAAAATCCGGAGCTAAGTGGCTCAATCCAAAGAGAATGTATTTCTCAATCCGAAGAGACTATATTTCTCAATCCGAAGATTTTTGGAATGACAAACTGTGTTCTCTTCAAGTGATTTTAGCTGCATTTCTCATGTGTATTAGCCCTCAGGATCATATTGCAATAGCCTTCATTCCTCTCCATGTGTGAATTACATGCCTTGCCATTCATTGGTAGCTTGTTGGAATTTACATGGTAAATTACTGTATTTTCCAACTCTACTGCACAGTTGTAAATTATTGGTATTTTTAAAAATTCAAACAAATTAGAGCATGGAAAAATTATTCAAATATCAACATGAAGGAGTATATCAAGTTGCTACTGAGTTTATACACTTCAATCACCAAGTAACCATGCTGAAATAGTGCAACAATGCTACACAATTGTCCTTGCTCTGTTATACCCTATTGCTGCCTATTTAGATCATGTGGGAATGCTTATAAATAGGTCAAATGTCTTCTGTAGTCCTTATGAACTCATTCCATCCATATCCTCATGCTTTGCTTGACAACTTCAAGGTGTTCCTATAAAGTGATAGCTTGTTGATTTTTATATGGCTGTTTTTTTTTTAGATTTTCAAATTTATGATAGTCCTAAAATTTTGGCTTCAATGTGGATTTGAAACAAGTTGAAGGGCAGGAAAACATTCAAAAACCATTGAGAAGTTAATGGATATCAGCATACCACATTTGGTTAATTGAAATACATGTTTTTACTTGCTATTTAATCAAGTAAAATCAATCACAAAATGCTGAAAATAGTAAAAAATAGAGATATAGTATTCCTAACATAAATTTATGCAAAAACTTAACAAATAGTATATTTTAGTCAACTATTTAGCAATTAAATTATCATGTGGCAGTCAAACATTATGCAATAATGAGGCATTTTGGGGCCTCATCATCCCCCCCAACTTGAACTGATGCATGCCCTCATGCATCTTAGTAGGCCATAGTAATATGTAGGTTTTATTCTTGTGAAAAAAATCCTTTACTACTTGCTAACTGAGAAATTCCTCCTTGCTGCACTATATCAAGTATTTTGCAATTAAGCACATGTATGACTCTTTTTCTGTCTTTCAAGTTTTAGTGTTGCAAGGTACCTCTTAAGGGCTTGATATCATGTGATTCATCTTGTAATAGTATTATTGAAGAACCATATTTGGTAGATGCACTACTACTGATGGAATTTTCTATTCTTAACAACATTTCAGCCTAAATGCTTATTTCTGTTGTTTGCACCTTTTGAACAAAATTGATAAAAATTTTGGATTTGAAATGCTTGAGGGATGTATTTACTTGTGGTAGAGCCTTATGAACCTCAATATTTGATGTACCCTACTCTTTTTTCTATTTTGTAGCATTTTCAGCAATTTTGGTACAGTTTCTGCTCATTTCGAAGATATCATGCTCATTTCGAAGATATGCCTCTTTATTTCGAAGATATGACTCTTCTTTCCAAAGATGCATCAGAAAATACAGAAATGACCTCATATGTAAAAGTTAGCTACAGATTCTATTGTGGGTCCGTATCTAGAGTGTATAAGCCTTCCATAACATCAAAAATCCCTTCTTCATCTTTTTGTTTAGATGCTATTCTTTGTTTTGTATGTTGCTATTTTATTCTAGTAGTACTAAAATAGAACCTTCAGGTATATTTTGCTGATTATCCTTCTTCAATTTATCATACAATTGTGAGATATAAACTTGTAGTTCTCCTTCTGAAACTTGCCCTACAAATTGAAATAGAATTGCTGCCATGTTTGTCCCAAAATCAGGTTTTTGCACAGTTTTGGAATTTCCATGCAATTAAGGGCATAAGGGGGTGTTTCTTGACATCTGGAACATGTTCCATTTTCAACTTGCTAATATTGTATGAATAATAGTTTATGCCAAATACCTATTATCATACACTAAATGCTAAATATTTACTATGAATTAAATGCAAGAAACACATACCTTACTATCCTGAAAATTGGTCATGCACCTTACAAGCTACTTTTGATGATTGTTAGCAGGCTATCTGAAAACATAAACATAACAAATGTGCAGTGTGATATTTCTAAAATGGTGGAACAATTATGGGTATATGAACAAGGCAATGCATGCCGGAAAATATGTTTTCATGCAATCCAACTCAGTAGCACCTCCAAGAAGGTTTTCACTACTGAATTATTCATTTTTTTTTCTTTTTTTTTCATTTTTTTTCATCTCTTTTTTTTCATTTTTTTCATCAGAAGAGGCTGCCATTTCTGGTTTTCAACCAAATTCAATCCATTTTTTTTTCAAGTTCTTTAATGAGAGAGAAAATCTCTCACTCTTATTTGGATAAGACCAATCTTTATTTTGCAAAAACATGTCAATTATTGTATGAAAACACCATTTCTTTCTGTTGAAACCTGCAACATTGATGCAACCTTCCTTTCTAAATGAGCAATAAGAATCTTCTTACATCATAATTGCCTCCTTATTACTGAAAATTAAGTATTGGCTCCATTGTTCCTCTTCCTTGCTAAAATTGATGTTTGTCCTCATGTATCCCCATTTTGTGGGACATGCCTTTGTTGCAATTTTTTTTTTCTCTTTTTTTTTCAATTTTTCTTGTCTTGCTTGTACCCAAGAAGGAAGTTCACAAACAAGACTATTCTTCTTTTTGCTTTTCTTGTATTTTTTCTTTTTCTTTTTGTCAAACTTTTTATCATCACTCTGAATCTGATATTGAAGAGAAATTATCTTCCATTATGTGTACATCCAATGAAATATCTTTCAAAAACTCCTTCTTAGTTAATGGTGCATGGTATACCCAAAGGCAATGTCTATTCACCACTAACATCCTCCATGAATTACCAATGGGAGAAAGAAGCACTACTCCATATCTAAAAACTTCTTCAATCAAGTGTTGTCAATGCCTCATAGTCTGCAAAATCTTGTCAATCTGTACTTGAAACAATTAAATACCAATTCCCAAAAGATTTTAAGTGCTTACATCAATATAAAATCTTGATATACCCTTGTAATTCCATATAAAGGGATGTAAATATTGTTTCAAAATAGCAACAATTTTGTTTTTTATTTATAAGTCATCCAGCTAATAATGTTCAAGAATTTTCTTGGCTACACTTCAATTTGTTTCATTCCTAGGAGGACAAAATTTACCCCTTTGTAATTTCTTACTAAAGGAGTTCAATGGAAGTAAATTTTCTATATGCAGTTTTTCTAGTTTTTCTCCTTTATCCAAGGCTAATTTCTATGTATTTGGACTAAATTTTTTTTGTATATCTCCATTGATTTTTGTCTCTTCAAGCTCAAGTAAGTTATTATTTGAGCATAGTTGGATGTTGTAGTCAATAACATTTCCTACAATTTTTTTTTTTACCAGATTCAGCTACATAGACAGGGGATGCCTATCCTATATTATTCATACTGATCATAGGTTGGGCTAAAAAATAAATATTTTTGGTTTGCACAATAAGAAAAGAAGTGTACAACTTTAGAAGATAAACTAATTGTCAGGTAGGATCACCTCTAATGAGATCAACTATTGTCTGTGTAGGCTAAGAATTGCTAGGTTACGATTTAGTGCAGTAAAATCCTAACAATATTTAAGTAATAATAGAAAACTCTAGGTTCACCGTTAAGTTGTAAACTCCTATTTTGATTGTGCAAAAGTTTTTATGATTTTTTTTTAATAGATTCAACTTACATAGGCAGGGGTTGTCTGTCTTGTATTATTCATATTGGCCACAGGTTGGGCTGAAGGTGGTGGTTTATTTACTTGCCCTGTTTTTGTTGTTGGGATCCCTCTTTGAGAAGAATTCATACTAGGCAATAGATTTTGTATCTCTAAGTTGTGGAAGTAAATGGCATTCATCAGGGATATGTCCTTGTGAACAAATGCTATAGGTAGCTGATATGGCTATTTTGTTCAAAGGATAGTCTTGTATATCTACCATGATATCTTTCCCAACACCTAGTACAAATTTTTTATACTACCCTAATGATATGGATATAAAAATGGCAGTACTAGCAGATGACTCTTCTAAATATTTTAAGAGATCTTATGTTTCTTGATAATGAGGATGATGTATTCTATTAATTTTTATCAAGAATTTTAAACATAGGCAATTTAACCTCCAAGTGTGAAGATCACATCCCTATGGTTGCTTATTTTCTAAATGGATTGAAATGCAACTATGAATAATTATTATTTATACCAGCTATTACATTTAGATTTTACTCTGAACTTCATAGCTTAGCACAATAATAATTATTTGACTGCTTTTACCCTTTAACAACACCATGATCCCCGACAATGATGTCAAAATGATGCGTTGTCATTAAGCACATCATTAAATCTCAAAGATATTATCAATATGGGGTGGTGTCCAAGGCTATCTACGATAGAAGGCTAGGGCAGAGTACAATTCAAGCATTCAGATTTCAAGAATTTATTGTGTGAGACAGATTTGGTTTAGCCTTTTGGTGTCACTAAACCTAATCTATAGAATGGAAACTTGCAGGAACTAAAAATTAATTCTAAGTTGCAGGAATTAAAATCTAACTACAATTGCAGGAATTAGAATTGCTAAATTGAAAGTCTAATCTACTTTTGTAGAATTAAAATAATAGAATTTAAATTGCCGAATTTAAATGTTGCTGAAATGAAATCCTAAGTTACATTTGTAGAATTGAAACCGAGTTACACTTGCATAATTGAAATAATTCTTGTAAATAAAACTTATGCTAAAAACATTTGTCAATGTCCTACCACAAAAGGTCATCAAGCTTCTGCTACATGAATTGACAACAAAATGAAATATGCTAAAAATGGAAAGTTGCTAAAAGAAAGCATAGGAAAAATGCTTAATATAATTTGTCAGCTGACACACACACAAATTCTATACACAAACATAATAGAAAACATAAATAACATTATACAAACTTAAAACAAGAAAAGTAAACTTGACAAGTAATTTGTTAATTCTATTGTAGTAAAATTACAGATTAAAACCTGCCATAAAAATTCTCCTTCTAGATCTGAAAGTGGGCCCATAATTCCTGATCTAGAAGAAGGTGAAAAGCACTCCTTAACTAATTAAAAATTAGAATAGAAAATGATAAAATAACTGCACTTTTATTGATGACAAAACATGCTAAAAACTGTTACAAAAAATTACTATATAGTCCTAATAGCTGCTATTGAAAACTATCCTCTACTCTAATTCCTAACTGGATCAACCAAGGAGGGATATTTGTTATTTATATAAATATTTACAACATATCCCATTCTCAAATCATCCTATGTGCTACTTTATAGTTATTTGCCAATAATTTTGGACCTAAAATAAATGCAAATCTGGACAATTTGTGTTGCAGTAGTAGTCATTGGCCCTTAGAAAGCATCGTTAGTGGTGGGAGTACATGAGAGGAGTCTAGAAATATCTCACACATCTTTTTACACTTCACAAAATGCCATTTATGTCTTGCAAACAACTTCTTATTATGTTGCAGTTATTTATGGGTTTATCCTAGAAGAGGATCAATTGATCTTTTTCCATGAATGGTGGCTTTGGACGGCAAGGATGACAAAGAAAACTGGAGGATATTTTTCTTTAATCTTCTCAAACTTCTTTCCCTTTTTACATCATTAAAAAATAGTCAAAAATTCAAAAAGCACTTTCTATTTTTAATCTGGAGCTAAGTGGCTCAATTAGAAGAGACTGTATTTCTCAATCCAAAGAGACTGTATTTCTCAATCCGAAGATACCTGTTCAATCCGAAGATCTTCGAAATGACCAACTATGTGCTATTCAAGTGATTTTAGCTGCATTTATCAGGTGGATTAGCCCTCAATATCAGATTGCAATAGCCTTCATTCCTCTCCATGTGTGAATTTCATGCCTTGTCATTCATTGGTAGCTTGCTAGAATTTACATGGTAAATTACTGCATTTTCCAACTCTACTGCACAGTTGTAAAATATTGGCATTTATTGCAAATTCAAAAAAATTAGAACATGGAAAAATTATTCAAATATCAACATAAAGGAGTACATCAAGTTGCTACTGAATTTATACACTTCATTCACCATGTAACCATGTTGAAATAGTGCAACAATGCTGCACAATTGTCCCTGCTCTGTTATACCCTGTTGCTACATATTTAGACTATGTGGAAATGCTTCTAAATAGGTCATATGTCTTCTATAGTCCTTCTGAACTCATTCCATCCATATCCTCATGCTTTGCTTGAAAACTTCAAGGTGTTCCTATAAAGTGATAGCTTGCTAATTTTTATATGGCTGTTTTTTTTTTAGATTTCCAGATTTATGACATTCCTAAAATTTTGGCTTCAATGTGGATTTGAAATAAGTTGAAGGTTAGGAAAACATTCAAAAACCATTGATAAGTTAATTTATATCATCATACCACATTTGGTTTATTGAAATGCATGTTTTTACTTGCTACTTAATCAAGAAAAATCAGTCACAAAATGCTGAAAATAGTCAAAAATAGAGATATAGTATTCCTAACATAAAATCATGCAAACACTTAACAAATAGTATATTTTAGTCAACTATTTGGCAATTAACTTATCATATGGTAGTCAAACATTGTGCAATAATGAGGCGTTTTTGGGCCTCATCAAGTACCATCTTAAAACATACTATGAGTGAATATTTTTATTTATATGAATTATGTCAAACGATGATTTTGGGATCCATGGAAGATGAAAGGGTGTTCAGTGAACTTTCATATATAAAATATAAAGTTCAAAATAGGTTGGAAAAAAATTGGAGAATTGCTTGAGAGTGTGTGTCGACCTATGAGGTGGAGGAGTTTCCTTATGAAAGAGCATTGTCACATTGGAGTTCTTTGGCAGAGAGAAGAGGTGTAATGAATATTGATAATGATGAGGATGATGGTAACACTGGTCAGATTGTGATGACAAAAATTTTGGGAATGAGTGCAGAATATTTTGTACAATATGAAAAGAGTTTGTTCCATCTTCCAGCATTATGATGCAAAATGCATTTAGTTGATTTTATTTCACATATTATCATTTGATTTTATTTCACATATCAGAATGAGAGGAAGCTATCATTTGATTTGATTTCACATATCAGAATGAAAAGATGTTTTCATTTGATTTAATTTGAGTTCACATGTTATCATTTGATTTGATTTCACATATTAAAATGAAAGGATGTTATCATTTGATTTGATTTCACATATCAGAATGAAAGGATGTTATCATTTGTTTTGATTTGAGTTCACATGTTATTATTTGATTTAAGTTCACATGTTATTATTTGATTTGATTTCACATATTATCATTTGATTTGATTTCACATATCAGAATGAAATGATGTTTTCATTTGATTTAATTTGAGTTCACATGTTAATATTTGATTTTATTTCACATATCTAAATGAAAGGATGCTATTATTTGATTTGATTTCACATGTTACATTATTTTTCTTGTAATATTTGTTATTCGTGAAAGTAATTGCCTATGCTTTATTTTCTGACATTTCAAATTAATTCATATAACATAAAAGAACATCTTACTTCATTCACATAATTCAATATTACTTAATATATCAACACAAACAATCAAAACATAACAACATTCAAAACAAAATTTTAAAAAGATAACACACATCAAACATTATTTCTTCCACTTCAAATTAAGAACAACAAACTTTTACATCATCATAAATAATTAAAACATACTCTCTTTCATTGAATTCAATATTTAAATAAGATACCATTAATTTGCTATTTACAATAAATATCAAACATTATTTCTTCCACTTAAAATTTCCAATAGATAACATATTTTTTGGAAATAGTCATTCATTTTTTCAATTCTCAAAAAGTATACCATTCATTTACAATATACAATATATATCAAACATTATTTCTTTCGGTTCAAATTACTTAATACATCAACACATATAATCCTAAAATAACAACATTCAAAACAAAATTTCCAATAGATAACACATTTTTTGAAAATAGTCTCATTCATTGTTTTAATTCTAAAAAATTATACCATTCATTTGCAATTTGCAAAACATATCAAACAGTATTTATTCCACTTAAAATTACTTAATGCATCAACACATAATCATAACATAGCAACATTCAAAACAAAATTGCAAATAGATAACATATTTTTCAGAAATAGTCTCATTCATTGTTTCAATTCTAAAAAATGATACCATTCATTTGCAATTTACAAAACATATCAAACATTATTTCTTCCACTTCAAATTACTTAATACATCAACACATATAATCTTAACATAACAACATTGAAAACAAAATTTCCAATAGATAAAACATTTTTTGACAATAGTCTCATTCATTGATTTTTGACAATAGTCTCATTCATTGATTCCAATTCTCAAAAATGATATCAAACATATCAAACAAAACATATCAAAAATTATTTATTCTACTTCAAATTAAAACATAATAATAATTAAAAACAAAACTTCAAAATGATAATATGATTTTTTCATAAATTGCCTCTAACATTGATTTCAATTTTCAAAAAAATACCAGTCTTAAATATTTATAAAAATATAAAGATATAAAGAGTTTTTGTTTCACTTGAAACCCAACACAACAAAGATCTATTGTTTTTCAATGTTTCTTGAAGGTCCACCCACATCTACCTCAATATCCTTTTCTTCTAATGCCCCAGCCCTAACCAAAGTTTATGTTGTAGTGTTGATCCCCGATAACAAGGCACTCTCTTCCTTCGTTGGATCTTATTTGAAAGGTGCATTCAACTCCTTCTCCTTTTCTTTCAATTTAGCCTCAAAATCTAGGCCCCCATATTTGATAACCTTCTTTAGGTAATTATTTTCTCTAACCATCTGTTGTAACCTCTTCTTCAATTCAATAGCATTATTAATGTTAATTTTGGCAGTCTTGATCAAAAATTTCATGGCACTGACTTGTTGCTTTAGGTGCTAGAAACTAGACTACAAAACAGAAATAAAAAAAGGATAATATTTATAAAGAAAACATATTTAACAAAAAAAAAAAAATTTAGTTAGATGTAGAACTTACATCAGTTGTAAGTCATGTTGTTTCTGCAACTGCTACTTTGTTCTTATCAAGTGCCCATTCATTGAAATATGCTTGGGCTTCTACATTGAGGTTTTCCAAATGATTCATAACAACGAAAAGAATTTCATATTTTTATGTAGACTCAGCCTCCATAGTGCCAGATTCAGCTTTATGTAGCAAGGCATCAAGCTTTTGGGGCTCATTCTCCATCATGAGAAACAACTCTTTTCTTTTTGAAAAATTCTTATATCGGCCATTGAGGAATTTAATAAAAACCTTGGCTCGATATTCCCATTCCTTCAATTTATCAATATTAGAAAGAAGAGTATTATGAACTACAACTTTACATGCATCGACTAATAACACATTTTCAGAAACATTTAGGATATCATCTTCTATAACAGTACAAGCGGTGACTTGTTGTGTGGTGGAGGGGGAAATTTCAGTGGCATCTACATTGACATTATCTTCTTCTCCATCAATTCCCTCTTCATCCTCAAGAATATCACTTGCCTTTAAAGGGAAATTTTCAGGATTCATACCCTGATAAAGAAAGTCACAATCAAGAGTTCCCGGGGGCATTTGAGATGCACTCTCAACATTTAAAAAATTCTCCAAGGTTAATATCAGTACAATAGAAATATTAGATGATGAAACATTTTGTGTCTCTATAGCACTTCTTGCATTGTGAGGTGGCGATGTGAGGAACGTTTTACCACGCATGCGTGATTGGTTCCTCGTAGGTGGAACCTAAAGTGGATGGACCTGAACTTACTTTGGGTGGACCTGAAGCTGTTGTGGCTATGGTTGTGGCTGTGGTTGTGGTCGTGGAGGGTCAAATGGTGTATCCATCCTTTTTTTTAGCATTTTGAATCTACGAGGTCCCTCTCTTAAATTTCACACAAGAACATAAAATAAATCATTTGTAAATAACAATTGCATTAAAAAATATTTATTCAAAATATACATACCTAACTCAGAATCTGCAACCATTGATGTTTCAACCATTTGCCATTTGTCTGAAAAGTACGTAAAACACATTAAAAAAAATAATTTCAAGTCAAAAAATAAATCATTTAAAAAAGCATTTTTGAACAATGCAGAGTAAGGTTACCTTGTGGGTTGGAGGTAACCTCTTCTACGTCGACTATAACTGTTTCTCCAGTAAAATGTGCTACAGGTGTATGTTGAATCCGACCATCACCAAACCTCACACGTTTGTTGGGAGTCATTGGTGATGACTGCGATTATGTGTCAAAATCAGCAAAAATGCGGCATCCCTATTACTTGAATACTGAGATGCTCTTTTCTATTTTCAAAACAAAATTAGAGAATAAAAATATAAAATTAAAAAAATAAAATAAAGATATTTCAAAAAATATTTTTACCCGTATCTCACCATCAGACATGCCAATAGACAAAAAACTGGGGTGCAATGCAGTGGGAGGACTCCTCTATTGAAGCTTTAAATAAGCTTCCTAAAATAAACAAAGAATAAAATTATTGATAGTCACTATGTAAGTAGATGCTTGAATTTTTTGGGCACTCAAAATGTCGTGCTTCAGGTGGTTGGAAATGTGCATGCACCAGTCAAATTTACCACCATCAATATAATGAAGCAATAAAGAAAGTGCCCAAAAAGGCATTTCTATAGGTAACCCCTACAGAATAAGCCTTGCCTAAAAAAATTCAAGGAAAGCATATAGAAATTTGTCTCCAACATTCGAAATGTTTAAGCCCCTTTTGGACTTAGAAGAATTGACTGAAAAAAGAGAACATTATTAGAAAACAAAAAATAAAACAAAGAGAACATTTTTAGAGAAATGAAACTATAGCAGAACAATATTTAATGTTAAATAAAAAATAAATTTTCAAATTATACCTTTCAGATTGTTAGGATGAACATCATAAATGTTTCCTAGGGTGAATTTATCATCGTCGGTTAAGGTGTACTGGTTGTTCACCAGTACACCATCCAAAAATGGCAGCCCTATTAGTCGTTGCACATCGAAGGGTTTAACCAAAAAAACAATTTCATTGTTATCCACACGGATTGAAATAGTGCACACGCCATGGTTGTAACAAGAAACAATCTGTTGCATCAACTAAATGTTAATGTTCAACTGAGGCATCTTCAACACACTAGCAAGTCCAGCGGTGTAAATCCACTGGGAATATCTATCAGGAGTGTTTAAAATGCTCTTGATATTGGGGCAAAAGGTGTACTTGAAAGTAACTTTGGATGGAAGAGGGGAGGAACAACTAGCCATCTCTGAAAAGCAAGAAAATGCTAGAAAAACCTTATAAAAATGAAGCCAAAATGCTCTAAAAATGTTGCCAAAATGCACTCAAATTGTTTGGAAATGCTCTAAAAATTCTCTAAAACCGCTATGGAAAACACCCTAAAAATGTTGGAATTTTTTTTTAAAGTTGCTCTGGGAAAAGCTGCAAATGACCCTGCAAATTAATTTATAGATTTTCTACATGGCAGGAGTTAACGCATGAATGAAACATGGCAGAAGGAAGGACACGTGGAGCCATATTATTTATGATTATGGCGGTCACCTTGTTCCACCCACCATATGTCAGTCACCATGCGCCACTCACCATATGTCAGTCACCATGCGCCACTCGCCATCTATCAGTCACTATGCACCACTCGCCATCTATTAGTCGCCATGCACCACTCGCCATCTTTCAGTCGCTTTCTGCCACTCGCCTTCTACCACTCACCATGTGCCACTCACAATGTGCCACTCGCCATGTGTCACTCACCATCTGCCACTTGCCTTCTGCCAGTCGCCTTTTCATAATTTTGTTGATACTTGTAGTTGAAAAAAAAATCGCCATGTTTTCAAAAAATTTCTTCAAAATTTTGAAAAATTTGCCCCACAATTTATATAGTTTTCACGTTGATTCACCCCGATTTGATAAATACTTTTTCGGTACTACCCCTTATGCATAACCATGTTGTCCTCTTCTATTATCTTCCTATAAGTTTCTTAGTGTTAGAAATTAAACCAAATTTCACACCTAATAGTTCTTTGATAGATATTATCTTCTAGATCTAATTGTCGTATTTTAAAGTGTGAAGTTATTATCAACAATCATAGTTATTCGATTGATGCCATACTTTTGAATTCAAAGCATGTCAGAAAGTTGGTAAGATTTTCCCTCCAATACCTGACTATATGTAAAAGTCACCAAAAATCGATTTAAGATATAGTAGAAGAGAGCAGATCATAGTAGCACAATAGAAGAGCATGGAGAAGAAGCCAAGAGTTTAATCCGTAGCCTTTAGAAACTCCTCTGTGATTTGAATTTATTATCAACAATCGTAGTTATTCGATTCACGCCATACTTTTGAATTCAAAGCATGTCAGAAAGTCAGTAAAATTTTCCCTCCAATACCCGACTATATGTAAAAGTTAAGTAGATATAGTAGAAGAGAGCAGATCATAGTAGCACAATAGAAGAGCATCGAGAAGAAGCTAGGAGTTTAATCCGTAGCCTTTAGAAACTCCTTCGTGATTTTAATATACAAATCTCTAAGTTGCAGATATCTGTGGATGTATTTCCAGTTCATGTATGTGGATGTATTTTTCAAATCTTAAGTAATATATACTACCTTTGTGTATTTTTGCCTCTGCATTATATTTGATTGCTTATAATCCAACTTAGCAAAGTTAGGTTTTAATTTGTTTTTCCCGTGTTATATCTCACAGATTTTGTATCTCGCTCAACTTGTGCATTGTGAAACTTGAAGTCCTCTTAAAATCATGGTTCAAAATAGGTCACAGTCTAGAACAACCTTGTTGTACCTTGCTTGTGATATTTCCTACAGTGTGCTCTATCTCATGAGCACTACGTATTGGAAAGTGTGCCTTCAATTTTCAAATAATGGCATAGAACATATCTTTTGCCCGTGTCATAGCCCGTGACATCCTTTCATGTTGTGGCCCGTGTCAACTCACTTGTTGTGGCCCACATAAACTGAACTTGCTCCACCCTGTGGTGTTCCTTTCCGTTTTGCACCCCGTTGTGTGCTCTAGAGCACAATGTGTTGTGGCCCGCGGTGTGCTACAACTCATGCCTTGTTGTAGCCCATGCCTTGTTCTAGCCCATGCCTTGATCTAGCCCATGGTAGTTCTAGTCCGCGGTAGGTTGTGTCATGTGCGACATTAAATAAAAATGCTAAAAACTTTCAAATTGGTATCAAATCTAGTGTCATAATTCATGGAAGATAAGAAGCAATGACTTTCAGTGGAAATGCATTGTAGTTGCAGATCCCACATTTCAATGGCAAGAATTATGATTACTGGAGCATCCAAATGAATATCTTATTTGGATCTCAAGAGCTATGGGAACTGGTGTAGAATGATTACCTAGAGCCCGTAGATACAACAATAGTGAGCTCTCTCTTCCAAGTAGAGTCATAATTGTTGAATGATAATTGGAAGGACCAGAAGGCATTATTCTACATAATGCAGGTAGTCAAGGAAACTATTTTCCCAATAATTGTAGCAGCAAAGAAATCAAAGGACGTATGGGAAATTTTGTCTATCTCCTTCCAGGGCACCAATAAAGTGAAGTTTGTGAGGTTGCAAATGCTAATAAGGGAGTTTGAAAATTTACATATGAGTGACTTATTTACCTGGACAATGGGTATCATGAACCAGATGAGGTTGAATGGCAAGAATGTTGAGAACTAGAGAATTGTGGATAAAATACTGAGTATCCTACTAGCAAGGTTTGACTCAATTGTGATATCTATTGAATAATCAAGGGATTTAACAACCCTATCAGTAGATGAGCTCATGGGTTCTCTGCAAAAACATGAGCAGAGGATGAGCTAGTCATCTCAGTTCTCATTAGAGCAAGCATTTAATATGTAGGTATCATTTTGAGACAATAGCAGAAGAGAATAATCCCACCAAGCCACCTCTAGCTCTCAATAAGGAAGAGGACAAAATAGTAGAGGAAAGCATGGAAGAGGCCACAAGCGAGGAGGAAGGTCAAACTACAACAAAGGAGAAACCAATTGCAACTTCCATAAAGTAGGAGGAAGAGGTAGTGGTAGAAATTAGCAAGGAGGATCAAATCAAAGGTATGATAAGTAAAAAATCCAATGTTATTACTACAAAAAAATTGGTCATTATATCTATGAGTGTAGAAATAATTTGGCCAAGGATAATAAGAAGCAAGCCCACTATACAAATGAAAATGAAAATGCATACAGTAGAGATGTATGTGGAAATCTATTGTTAATTTACAATACTAATGAAGAGAGCCAAAGTAACACTTGGTATCTCGATACTGGGTGCAACAACCACATGTCTGGGAGCATATAAATGATCTCACAGTTAGATGAGACCATCAAATTTGAGGTAAATATGGGGAAGAACAACAAGGTACCTATCATAGGGAAAGGTAAGATCATAATTCATACCAAGCAAGGTAAAAAGAAGCACATCTCTAATGTTATTATGTACCTGGATTGAAACATAACTTGCTAAGCATTGGACAACTTGTGCAAAAGGGGCACACTATGCAATTTAACAATGGAGCATGTGTTATTTATGATAAAGAGAATGTGCTCATAGCAACAGTAGCCATGACAAACAACAAAATGTTTTCCCTATAGATTCATAATGAATCGTTGCCCTCATTTAGTGCAATTGTGAAAGATGCTACATGGCTATGGCACCTCATATTTGCTTACTTGAGTTTTAGTGGCTTGAACCTACTACACAAGAAATATATGGTGAAGGTATTATCCCTTATAGATCAACCCAATAAAGCATGTGAAGGTTGCCTAGTCGAAAAGTAGCACAGGGATAAGTTCCCAACACGGCAATCATGGAGAGCTTCACAACCACTGGAGTTGGTGCATTCAGATATTTGCAGTCCTATGAAAACCAACACATTTGTTGACAACAAGTATTTCCTAAATTTTATAGATGATTTTAATCAGAGGACATGGGTATATCCCATAAGACAAAAGTTAGAAGCATTTGGAAAATTTAGGAAGTTTAAGGCTTTCCTTGAAAAACGAAGCGGCTATTATGTGAAGAATCTCATAACAGATAGAGGAGGTGAATACATCTCCAATGAATTTCATAATTTATGCAAATCAAACGAAATTAGAAGGTAGTTCACATCCAGATACACACCACAAAAAAATGGTGCTGTAGAGAGGAAGAACATGACAATAATGGAATTGGGACGAAACATGCTGAAGAGAAAGGGATTGCCACATGAGTTTTGGGTAGAAGTTGTAAGTTGTGCATTTTATCTGCTAAATAGTTGTCCCACAAAGAGTGTGAAGGAAAAATTCCTCAGGAGGCATGGAGCAACCAGAAGTTGAGTGTTGCTCATTTAACATTTTTTGAGTGCATAGACTATGCACACATTCTAGATGAGAAGAGGAAGAATATAGATGAAAAAGAAGCAAAATGCATCTTCACTAGCTATAGTTAAGAATCAAAGGCTTATAGGTTGTATAAACCTATCACAAATAAGTTGATTATAAGCCGAGATGTGAATTTCATGGAAGATGAGGCTTGGAACTGGAAATCAAAGACTGGTCAACTAGATCTAGTAATCATTGAGTCTGAGGACTTGGAAGAAGACAGAGTGCACCCACTTGTAGCTTCAAGCAGTAATATTGGTGCCAGTAGTAGCACTACCTCATCATCATGGTCACCTCCACTTGTAAGAAGGATCTCCAACTTGAAGACACCATCAAAGATAAGGAGCTTGCAAGATATATATGAGGTAACTAGAAATGAAATTTATGAAGTAGAACATTTTGATTTTGCTTTATTTTTTGAGTGTGATCCAATTTTATTTGAAGATGCAATTAAGAATAGAAAATGGGTTAAAGTTATGGATTATGAGATAGAAGACAGAAAAGAACCAAACCTGGTCATTAATGGATCTTCTAGCACAAAAGAAGACCATTAGAGTAAAATGGGTATGTAAAACTAAGTTTAATGCCCAAGGTGAACTAGACAGACATAATTTCAGATTGGTTGCAAAAGGCTACAAGTATAAGTCAAGGATTGACTATCATGAGGTATAAGCACCTGTAGTGAGACTTGACATAGTCAGAATGATTTTGGCATTGGCAACCCAAAAATGTTGGAATTTTTATCGGATGGATGTCAAGTCTACCTTCCTTAATGGAGTGTTGTAAGAAGATGTCTACATAGACCAACCTCCGGATATGATCTGGAAGGGCAATAAGGCAAAATATTGAAATTGAAGAAATATTTGTATGGGTTGAAGCAAGCACCCAGGGCTTGGTATAGCTACATTGATGCATATTTTTAGGAGAATGGGTTCATCAAATGCCCATATGAGCACACTCTACATGAAGACAAATGCAAATGGAGAGATGATAATAGTCTTATTGTATGTATATGATCTCATTTATACTGGCAATAGCAATATACTATTTGAACAATTTAGAAATGCCATGAAGGAGGAGTTTGAGATGACAGACTTAGGCCTGATGAAATATTTTATTAGCATTGAAGTTACCCAATATGTGGATGGTATATTCATATCTCAAGGCAAGCATGCAGTAGATGTATTGAAGAGGTTCAAAATGGAGGATAGCAAACCAGCAATCACGTCGGTTTCCATGGTCCTAAAATTGAGAAAAAAAGATTGCAGCAACGATATTGATCCAACTTTATACAAAAGGTTAGTTGGAAGTCTCATGTATTTGATAGCAATCATACCAGAATTTATGTTTGCAATGAGTATGATTAGCAAATTTATGGAATCATAGAAGAACTATCACTTGTAGGAAGGCAAGAGAATTTTGAGGTATGTTAATGAGACCAAAAACTATGGAATATTTTATGCAAGAAAAGACCAACTTGAACTTGTTGTCTACACTGATAGCAATTGGGATGGTAGTATAGATGATAATAAAATCACTTTCGATTATGCATTCCATATTGGATCAGGTGCAATTTCATGGTAATAAAATAAGCAACCAATTATTGCATTATCCACTACTGAGGTAGAGTATGTTGCTGCCACTTTAGTCACATGCCAGGCAGTTTGGCTCAGAAGAATTTTAAGTGAGCTGAATCATCAATAGGAAGAGGCAACAACGATATTTTGAGACAAAAATTCAACCATAACACTATCAAAGGATCCAACATTTCATGGCAGGAGAAAGCACATCGACATCCACTACCACTTCATCAGATAACTTGTAAAATTTAATGAAGTTGTGTTATTGTTTTGCAGGTCCAAAGACCAAGTTGCAGATATCTTCATAAAACCTTTGAAGGAGGAAGTTTTAAAATATTAAGGGAAATGCTCAGTGTCAAAGTCTTTGTGAAATCTAGTTTAAAAGAGGATTTTAGAAATTAAGCTATATTTCACACCTGGTAGATCTCTGATAGACTTTATCTTTCAGATTTTATCATTGTATTTTAAAGTGTCCAAAGTTATTATCAATAGTTGTAGTTATTTAGCGATTGGATTGAAAACATACATTTGAATTCAATGCATGTCAAAAATTTGGTAAGCTTTTCCCTCCAATACCTAGCTATATGTATAAGTCACTGGCAATCATTTTAAGTAGATACAGTAGAAGAGAGAAAATCAGAGTAGCACAACAGAAGATCATGGAGAAGATGCCAGGAATTGAATCTGTAGCATTCAGAAACTCCTCCATGATTTTAATCTACAAATCTATAAGTTGCAAATATTTGTGGATGTATTTCCAGTTCATGTATGTGGATGTATTTTCCAAATCTTAAGTAATATATAATACATTTGTGTATTTTTACCTCTACATTATATTTGATTGCTTATAAACCAACTTAGAAAAGTTAGGTTTTAATTCATTTTGCTTGTTTTATCCCACGGGAGTTGTATCCCACGGGTGTTGTATCCCGCTCAACTTGTGCATCATGAAACATGAAGTCCTCTTAAAATCATGGCTCATAATAGGCCACGGTGTAGAATAACCTTTTTATACCCCGCTTGTGATATCTCTTGTGGTGTGCTCTATCCCACAAGCATTATGTATTGGAAAGTTTATGTATTGGAAAGTGTGTTTGATTTTCAAATTGTTGCCTAGGACATTATTTTTTTTGTGTTGTATCATACAACATTCTTTCATTTTGTAGCCCACGTCAACCCATTTGCTATGGTCTACATCAACTGAACTTGCTCCACCCCACGGTGTTTATTTTTGTGTCGTACCTCGTTGTGTGCTCTAGACCATGGTGTGCTATGGCCCGCGTTGTGTTGTAGTGCATGCCTTGTATCACGCGCCTTGCTCTAGCCCATGGTTGTTCTAGCTCATGGTATGCTGTGTCCCACACGACATTAAAGAAAATGCTAAAAACTTTCACTTAGAAATTGTCACCATCATAACACAATTGAAACAAAAAATGGTTATAATTTGTGAGATTTTATAAATATGAGTGAAAATTTTATTATTAAAATACAATCAAGCATAATATTTTTCTATCCTAAAATTTTTTACTATTAAAATACAATCTGCATAATATTTTTTTATCCTAATCATCTTTAGGATTTTTTTATTTAAATGCTCACCCAATGTCCATATAAGTGGTAACCAAAAAATCTTCGACTCAAGTATTATATTAAAAGCTAACAAGGTCTTCTGAAAAAATCAAACCATTAAAGCTTCTATTCATGCATGATAGAATGAACATCTATAGTCAAATTGTAACAACCCAAGTCTACTCACCTAGTTACACATTAAAATTAGAGCTTCTATTCATGCATGATAGAACGAACATCTATAGTCAAATTGTAACTGAAAGCACGAGATTCCGGGCAAAGGAAACACTAATTGCGATGCAACCAAAATCAAATGCGCTTAAGTCCTAGAAATGTAAATTGCATGAAACGAAAGAAACGCATTGGAAGAGACACAAGAAAATGGAGAAAACATAGCCCTTTCATTAAAATTTCTTGATCTCTATTACAATGACGCCTCCTCCCTTTTCAGGGGCTAGGAGCGCTAAAAGAATTTGATTACAATCACTTAATGTTCCTCTTTCCGCATGCCCACGATTGAAATGGACGGGCCAAGATGATGCCGCCACTGATGTCAATGAGTTCTTCACTTATGCTGCTTCTCCTATGAACAAAGAAACAACCAAGATGTCAGTAGCACCTGCCGCAAATGGAAAGTGTTCGTTCTCTAGAATTAACGAAATATGCATGTAAACATTTTCCTGAAACAGTAAATACAGTGAGTCCAAATGGCTTGAAATCTTGACAGAAGACGAGAAAAAGTTACCGGAAGGCCATTGCCACCGAGACAACTGGCCAATCTGCCTTCAACTGGAATTCGTCCCTAGGCAGGACGAATCTCTGACTGCAATTCATCCCCGGGTGGGACGAATTCTTCTGTGTTGAAGAAGCCGACCTGCTGCTGCTCCAATGTTGATTCCCGAGACCTGCAAAATGCCTACAAACAAGGGGGTTATGTAATTGGGGCCATTTTGGGACGACCCAGATGGTCGGATTCTCCCAATTTGGCCTCTACCCTCGAGAATTTGATCTCGCCACCTGCAAGTTAGTGAAACAACAAAGCGACACAAAACATACTAGAATCTGATCAAAAGTTATGAAATTGCAGCTATGAGTTCACAAAACAAAATGACACAATATACAATGCGAAACAATAATCTAGAATGCTTTAAAACTCAGAAAGTGTGGGGGCGCCCAAGTGGGCCTCCCACCGTTGGCACTTGATTCCGAGGCCAATCCACAAGGGATGGGCCCAAAACCTCTCAGGATTGGGGGGTCGGCGAATTGGTTGGTTCAAGTGTCCATGTGTTGGATTTGGGTCAGGTTCAAGCTTCCAAAAGCCACCCAAAAACCTCCCTTGCAAAATATATTGGTGGATGCGAGAAGGTGAACCAAAAGGGATGCAAGTGGGTGTTCAACTCGGCAGCACTTCGTTGCTTGAAATCTCCTTCAATCTCTCTCTTTTGGGTGAGAAAAGTCCCACATTTTATAGACCCATGGGGTCTTTTTTGAGAGGGAAGCATAGGCGCCACGTGTTGGTCATAGGTTCCATGTGACAGTCTAGTGTTCCCATGAGGGAGGGGAGTCCTCCATGACTTGGGCTTTCATAACTGCCCTTGTGACAGTCCTCTAACGGCCCATATGTTCACCCACACACGCGTGCGAGGTAGGAGTCATTAACTGACTGTCCCTAGCTGCCACTTGGCACCATTCTTCTTTTTGCCCGTTAAACTCGGAATTCGTCCCTACCAGTTACGAATTCGGAATCCATCTCTCGGGTGAGACAGATTCTAATTTTGAATTCGTCTTTGGGTGAGACAGATCCGAATCCGTCTCCGGGTGAGAGATTCCGAGCAAAGTGCTTAAATGTGCCAAATTGCCCTTTT
>JAQPPZ010014476.1:0-12201 GCA_028583015.1 Wollemia nobilis
ATTTTGAAGATGTTGAGGTGGTATATTGTGATGTTGTATTGGATGACTTTGATGATGTTGTGCACAAGCCTTAGAGTGGTTAGTAATTTGTTTTATAGGACCATGCACGACCCCATTATCTTGATATTAGAGGTGACTGATATGTTTCGTATAGGTAGGTGGCACAAAAGTGCAATTAATATGAGTGTGTCATTCATCACAAGAATTAGAGGGATGATTAGACTCAAAGACCCTGAAAACATGAGAAAAAGTGTGAAAATTTGTTATGATTTTGTCTAGTGTATGTGTCCACATGCTCATATTAATGATTAGACTTGGGATGTTTAGATATGGTAGCTTGGTTTTCCCAATTTTGGTGTAATGTGTACACTTGTTCTTGATTCAGTGGTGATGTGGGGTAAGATGGAATGTTAATTTGAGGTAATGACCTTCTATGTTCTTTAGTGTGTGAATATGTGTTTCAATAGAAGGTAATTAAAGTGGCTTGATCAAGAATATCAACATCTTGATCGTACTTAGGACCTATGGGCCTGAATAGGGACCTTCGACATGCCATAGTCCCTAGGGTGATGTGTGACATTTAAATTATGATGGGTGATATGATGCCATTTAATAATTATGAGGTCCTATGGATCTATTCAAATATGTTCCATGTCTTCTTATGTGTGTTCAATAACATGGGCTCTTGATTGAGATTGACTTCATGCAGTTACCATAACCTAAGCTATGCAAAATAGTAAATAAACAAACAAGCAAGACAATAATATTTTATGTCTTTATCTTTATGATTTTTATTGAATTTTTTATTTTTCTTATTTTTATTTGGTTTTGGTGTGTTTTGATTTTAACCTATTCCTATGATAACTAAAATATAAAATGAAATGAAAACTATTGAAATGTAATTTGTAAACACCCCCTACCAAGGAATGCAATGCAAATGGCAAAAATGGCTTCCTAGGATATTGGATATGGTTAAACCTCCTGAAAGAGGTCATGCTATCTAAATCTTGGTACTGGTCAAAATGTGACTTTACCTTCATACTTGAATGTGCTTGGATAATAACGACAACTACATTCCACTTATTATTGAGCCATGTGGTTGAGGGGTGTCTAATAATAACCTATACAGGATGCACCCAAGAGTAGGGGACTCTTCGATGATTAAGTTCAAAAATACATTCATGAGGGCTACTATGGTTTGTAGGGAACCAATCTATAGTGGGATATGAATACCCATATCACATGATTATTGTTATTCATTGGTGATGAAATCCAACTAACTGATGTTATGTTACCTCATGAGTGTGTATGGGTTTATTTTAAATTTTTTTCATAAAATAAAAACATAGAGCATGCAATGATATTTAATAAATGCAGAATTTAGCTTAAAATATTTTTAGAAATCCTAAATTGTGATTAGCCTTTAAGTAGGCAACAAAGCAAGCAAGAAAAATAGTAGAAAATAGAGACCGTCCTGACCTGAGACAACCAAATATAGATACCATATTGATATAATATGATCATAGATAGAGATCATCTTGACCTAAGATGGTTACTATCTAACTGATTGAAAGCAAAAAAATGTTGTAGATCAACTATAAATTGCTATTTTTCTTATTTTATTTTTTATAAATAGAAAATATAAATATGGAAAGCTAACCTTGAAAGCCTAAGTCTACTATTGATATAATAATTTGTTGTTGTTTTACTCCTGATTCAAGGCCATATTGAACTAATATGGTTGCAAAGAGGGACCATATCAACCTAATATGATTATGGCCAGGTACTTGCAATGCATAAAAATAAAAAAATTAACTAGTTAGAGAATCTATTTTAAATAGATAGGGACTATGTCCCATCGTGATCACCATCGTAAAGGCCAAAAATTTAAATGCAATGAATGAACACAAACATGTAACCTAGACACCATGATAAAAATAGTAAAATATTGATACCTTTTTTTTAGTGATAGCCTGTATTTCTCAAAGTGTATTATAATAACATCCCCTCAAAGAATTCATAAGTGCAATACAATTAATGCAAAAAAGAGGATTTTTTTCCCCTCAAAATTGTCCTGGTGTACTATAATGGTCTTATTTTTAACACAAACCATTTTGGGGTAGGTTTTCCATGACCACCATGAGGAGAGTGATGTTAACCTGAAACTTCTTTTTCATCTATTGGTATTATTATATACACACAAAGAAATGAGACACATACGAAAAATATATGAAGGGCCCACCAAAATTGAACTCGTATTAAATGTGATGAATGCAAAAAATGAAATGAAAATTTGATAAATGCATAAATAAACTAAATCTATCTAATGTAGAAATTGTAAAAGATGCTATTCTAAGGTATGCTAATCAGAAAATTTAGAAAACTAGGTCTCTAGTTGAGACTATCTCAGGTTGAGATGGCCTTGTCTACAAACTATCTAGAGTTGAGATGACTGTTGTTGCAAAACTATGTATTTTTATAACCAGTTTTAGGTGGTGTTCAAGATACCCTAGGAGTGTTATCAATGGATTGTTGCACTAGGAGAGTGAACTGATGGATTTCAATGTTTACTGAAGTGAAGATGTTCAATTACATGAAATATCAAAGCATGGCTTCCAATCCTATATAGTAATATGGTAGTATGATATAAATGGTAGGAGGGTTTGAAGTATTAAAATGGGTAGCACTTCATTGCTTGGGGAATTGGATATTGAATTTGGTAGCACTTCATTGCAAAAATTCATAGGTTGTAGATATTTTCAATTGAGGGGTGAGTTCCAATTTATATACTTCTCGAGTGGAAGCTAATAATGGTAAAAGAACCCTACATGAAAAATCTAAGAGGTAGTTTGAATTAAAAAAAGAGATGCTTATCTCTAAAATATCATGCAATTGATAATTTTATGCACTTTTATAATTTTGGCCATGTGATGCACTTAATTTTTGTGTGCAAAATCATGCATAGGATTAATTGATAGTTTTGATCACCAAATATTTAATTTTAGCTTTTAAATTACTTTTTGGGGGCTACCTTGAGTCGATATGGTCTTGAATCTAAGACTATCTTGAGTTGAGATGATTATGCTACTTATGGGGAAATGTGTCCAAAAGTTGTGAAACCCACTAGATTAGCATTTTGGCTATCCAAGGTGATTTGTGTGGTCTAAAAGGAGTCCATTTAGGTCATCTCGTCAAAATGATGTATTTTAGTGTAGACACCTAAAATGTGTCATGTGTAGGGGACTACTCATATGGGAATACTAACAAACCATATGAATGATCTTGGACCATTTCAAGATAAAGCAGTGGCTTTAACCACTCAATTTAGGCAACTTTGGCCTACTTAGCCTTAGTTGTGGATGGCATCCACAACTACGATATTCATCATGGCTGACACCTACATCTAAGGAGTCTAGTTGTGCCTAAGATTTGTGGCTAGCTCTGCAAATATCACGTACTCCCAATTCAAGCTTGAATCAATTATAACATCCTTGGCAGTGGATTTTAGGTGGTTTCAAGTGAGGAAGCTTCCAGATTCTTCCTCCCAACTGATCCAATCTCCTAGTTCTTGATATGGGCTTCCTAAGGAAGCTAGGATTAGGAACTGAGAGTGCTATAAGAGCCCCCTCCAAATTGGGGAGAAGATATATAAGAGTTTCTAATTGAATGCATCAAAGCCCTACCATATTGGAGAACCACTTGCAACCCTTAAGGAGTGCCTACATGCTGCCAATTTGGAGAATCATGATTGCATTCAAAGCTATGGAGGTTTCAAGATATTAAAGGATCATTCATCCCCAATTGAACCACTTCCACTGTAAATTCAAAAAATCTACACCACCAATTCATTCTAGAACATAGAGGTGACACTTGACCATAAATTCCTTGGAGGAATTTCAATATTCAAGCCCTAGTTACAAGAGGAAGAGCACTTTCATCTCAGCCGCAACTATCAACCACAACTATCAACCACAACTAATAGAGCCAGTTGCGTTTAAAAACCACAACTAGTGTTTGAAGTTTTTTTTCCTTCATTTTAGTCATAGGAATTTCATTTCATAGGTGTAATTAGTTAGATCTTCCATGGATTAACTCTCATTTATGCTTTTGTATGGTTAATTGTAGAAATTAGAGGTAGCTTTGCTCTATTTTCTTCTATTTTGTCAATTTGCACTAGTTTCATTAGATTTGATCCATTTCAAGTTTTAATTGCAAATTATGCATTAGAATAGCTAGATATACTATTTTCATAGCATTAGTTACAATAATTTAGAGATTTGGTGTAAATATTTACAAATTTTCATTATTTCTTGCTAAATGTGTCTTAATTCATGAAAATTCCTATCAAGAGCCTCATCATGAGTTGCTTCTAACTATGTTATGTTGTTTCTTGAATGTAGATTTATAGGATATGGTCATATTAAAAGTATTCTTGGTATCATATTCCTCCGATCAAGTGATAAGAATGCTTCCTTGAGCCTTAAGAAGTTCATGTCTACATTAAGAGCTTGCATATTGCACCATCCCCTTGGAGGGGCTTGAAATATTGTATCAATTGTATCAAAGAATTCGGTATCCCTAAGAGGGACGTATTTGTAAAGGATATTTGCAATGATAATATAAAGAAGTAGTTTTTTCTTGTTCAATTCATTGTTATTCATATTTTCATGCTTTAATGCTTGGTATATTTGATTCAATAGTCTAGGTGCATGCTTTTAGTAGTGGTACAGATGGTGATTACAGTGGAAACCCTACAAATTATGTTGTAGATTACTAATTTTTTTGTGTTTCTATGTTGCAACCTTAGCTACATTTAAAAACCATAGCCCATAGCCTCAGCTATGCTTAACAGTTACAGATAGTAGCAGAGTAGAAAGATAGATAGTAAGCAACCTATCTCTCTATCAAATGACGATTTCCAGGTAATCCTTTGTTTTGATATTCTAATTTTATTGTTTCTACATATCAGTAGAATAATTAGGTCACATAGTTAAACCGTAAGGAAATAAATCAATGAAAATTTTATGTTCCTTGTTAGCTATGACTAACAACATTAGCTAGCACTATTATCTACTGCTATCAAAAATAGCTAAAATTCTGGGTTGTTGCTATGTACTGCGGTTAGCACTATTACCTGCTGCATAGAACAGTAGCCAACAATTAGATTATTTGTGGAGTTGACATATTGTGGAGGCCCAATCAGAGGCCAATTTATCATGTTAAAATGCATTATCTAAATTTCATGTATCTAGATACATGCATATTTATGAGTTTTAAAATATACTTATTTTAGGCATATAGGAAAGATCATTGTTTGCTTGGTGATGCATTTTATTTTTCTTGTAAATTAAAATGAACACACACAAACCACGCAACACTTCAATTCTAGTGAGTTGGAATTCACACCCAACCACTAGTAGAGTTCAATGACGATGGCATTTATTTCCATCTATTGGCTCAACTCTTGCGAACCCAATCCTTTTGGCCAATACCAACTCTAAGATCCATCATATCTATACAAAATAGCCTGTATTCCTCTTTATAGGGGTGTATCACTATGCACGGTGTGCTGGATGAGGATCGGTAGGGCCTGTGCTCCCTACCTAGGTGTGGGTTTCATCTCCACACTTTGGGGGGTTTACATGACCGTGACTTTCATTGTCGATTGTTGAGCTACAAGCATACAGGTGAAAACCTTAAACTATTTGAGCATTACACAAACAATTTCAAATATGATGAGAGTATTTTAAGTTTTCAACAAATTTCAAACACATGAAACCATTTTAGGGTTCACAAGAAATTTTTAAAAGAGAACCATAATTATATACGTTATTTGCTTTATAATATAAACATGAGATAATACACATTATGGTTCATACACAGAGTGGCCAACATCGACGTGTAACTAAGTTCAAGGTCGAAGCTCCAACCAATACACAAAAGAATGTGTTTCAACCTCAACCATAGCATACTGCCATATGACATTTAGCTAGCCTCAAAGGCGATAACTCAGCATGTGGGGGTTCTCATTAGAATACCCCAGTTAGAGGTGGTGATGCACACTCCTTAAGGTATAGAGTAGAGGGTGGTTCAAGGCCCCCAACATCCCATGGTAGGCAAGAAGAAAATATACCTAATTAGGGGTAGGAAGACTTTTGAGCGTAGACCCATACAAACTCCAAACAATAATGAACTTAGAAAGTTTACAATTGACATGTCTAAATTTGGAGTAAATAGTACACCACCACATGAGCCATGGTAAACTATGCAACTCAATGGAATTGAATGAGTCCTAGGGAAATTAGGATATAAATCCTTGACTGTGTATTCTCACTCCACGAGTTCACATAGCAAGACTTCATGTAGGCCTATCAAAGGTCTAGGAGAATTCTCAAAGTGTTCTCATAGTATACATACTCCCTCAACATATGAGGGCACAAACAACAAGTTAGTGCTCAACACAAATTCCGTACACATGGACAAAGGCAAAAGTGTGGCAAACAAATATGTTGGGGCTTATAATGCCTCTAGAATAGAGATACGAAGCCAGAGGCCTCACACTACTGATCTCATAAATCGCTCACAAAGGTTGGTTTCACAACAAAAAGAGTGGATCTTTCAAGACCAATTGAAATATGTACATGCATAGTGCGAGCACCTCAAAAGGGAGGATACTTAACAACAAACATTGCTAAGGCAACACTTGTATGAGCAGTGCATGCACAAGAAATACATCCTTGAACAAAAGGAGTGTGTGGAGAGAGAGGACATATTGGTGTGCACCAATTTGTCTCCACAAAGTGAATACAAGGAGAATCATCAAATATGTGTTGCATCACATACGAACGTGCACCCTAACCATCCTAACAATCGTGCTCACTTTATGGCCTAGAACATATTTTAGCACCTAGTGCTTGAACAACATGGGTGTAAGTAGTATGTGGAGGTGATCGAGGATGATCTAGAGCAATAATATCCTAAGATATCTTTGGTATAGGAGGAGTATGAGGCATTGCCTCCACCTCGACCTAGGAGAAATCTTCCTCCAAAAGAGAAGAAGAGATTTTATTATCGAAGGCCTACAAACCCTTAGAAAAAAAGGTGATGGCAATTGAAAAGTAAGGAATGACTTATCAAAATCCAACCTTGAACATAATATATTATGTACGTCAGTGCCAAGTCCAACATATCCTGATCACTTTGAGATGCCAAATCTAGACAAATTTCAAGGTGACAAAGATGTATAGTAACATGTGATGTCTTTCATGAACATGTGCTTTCATATATAAAGAAATGATGCTTTGTTATTGAGGACGTTTATCATGACTCTTTCAGACCCTAACATGGAATGGTTCAACCAACTAAAAAGGCACAATATAACCAACTTTGAATAGCTAGCCAATGCATTCCTTGAATTCTTCTCCTTTGACATAAACAAGAAGATAAACTTATCTGATATGGATTCTCTAATGCAATATGACAATGAGCCGATCATGGAATATAGAAAAAATGGAGGAAATTAATGGCCAAATTGACATTTTCCATTTTGACCATAGAACTTACTCAAATATTCACAAATATTTGTGTGAAGAACATCTCGCCATTGATACAACTATCATAATACTAGACATTTGAGGAAGCCTTGGCACAAGCCAAGGTAATTGAGGACATTAAGTTATAGGAGGTTAACTTGAAGATCTAGAACAAGAAGGATTGGAACAAGAAGAACATTCAAAATCAAATCACTGGGCCAAGCCATCCCATGTGAACCAAGTAATGTTAAACCTTCAAAATGGGGACAAGGGGTAACAACAATAGAATTATCAGTACCAACCTCCTCCTACACAATACAACTAACACAACAATAAGAAATAAGACAATAATAAAGAGGAATGCCCTCCTCACCATTTCATACCATTATTGGAGACAATGACATCAATCTTCTATCAACTATGTGAGGCTAAGGCCATTAACTTACCTGAGATCAAGTTGCAAGACCCTAACCAAACCAAAACAAAAGGGTATAGGGAGGATCAGTATTTCTCATACCACAGGATAAAAGGACATGACATTGAAGGATGTTATAGTTTTAAACACATGGTGCAAAATATGATCGATAAAGGTGAGCTAATTGTTGAGAACCCTTAGTCTCCAAACAACCAAAACATGAGGATTTTCAAAAATCCTCTTCCAAACCATGAGCCCCCGAGGAATAATGCAGGATAGGTGAACAAAGTGCATATCTAACCACCTAAGCAAGGTTTCATTAGAATGGTAAATTTTTTTAAAAAAAAAAGGGGGGGTGAGTTTTTTATTTCCCTTCTTCAGGTAGTAAAGGGTGGGTTCATTTCTACTTTTGGTGAACCTAAAATATTTAAAGTACCCATCAATGCATGAGTACCAAGCTCATGATGCTTGCTTGAGGCCATAGAGTGCATTTTTTAGTCTGTAAACAAGGTGCTCCTTACATTTCTCTTGAAATCCTCGAGGTTTCTCAACATATACTTCCTCTGTCAAGTACCTATTGAGAAAGGCTCTCTTAACATCCATCTGTTGGATTTTACAACCCTTGTGAGTAGCTAAAGTAAGAATCGTTATGATGGTCTCCTGTCAGGCTACAGGAGCAAATGTATCTTCATAATCAATACCATACTTCTATGTAAATACTTTTGCAACCAATATTGCTTTGTGTCTTTCAATGCTTCCATCAACATTGAATTTGGTCTTGAAGACCCATTTGCATCCAACACACGTATTTCCTTTAGGAAGCTTTACCATCTCCCAAGTGTCATTATTTTTAATAGAGGTTATCTCCTCTTCCATGGCATCTTGCCAAATTTTCTAAGTACATACCTTCTCATAACTAGAAGGTTCAAGTTGTATGCTAGTTAACAAAGCATAGTTAACTAAATATCCCCAAGGTTCTTGGGAGTCATCATCACCATACAAATACATATTTTCAAGTCTTTGCAAAACAAAACTCATTTCACTAGCTTGACTTCTAGTATATCTTCTTGAAAAAAATTTATCCAACATATGATAATATGGATGATGTTGGAGAGTTCTATTACCTATATATGGAGAATCAATATCCATTGGTGAGGAACTGAATGACCTTTGTGGAGAAGGACTTGGTGAAGAAGATGATGAACTAGATGTAGAATGTCTACTAGGTCTTGGAGGAGGATACTTCCTACCTTTATGTGGTGTCAGTTGAATTTGTGAAGAACCTGCATCATGAGATTCAACACCACTATAAATTTTGGGATGTCCCCATTCTCCCCCTTCATCAAAAATCATATCCCTGAAAAGTATTATCTTTCAAGTCCTAAGATTGTAGAGTCTGTAAGATTTTGTGGTCTCACAATACCCTACAAAAATGCATGCTTGACTCTTAGGATTGAGCTTCTTCCTCTGCTTATCAAGAATGTGTGAGTAAGCCAGTGAAAAAAACACTATAAAATGCTTGACATTTGGTTTCTTACCATACCATGCTTGGTAAGGAGTTTTCCATTTCAAAATTGAAGTAGGGATTCTATTCAAAATATACACATTGGTCCTAGATGCATCTTCCCAATACATATTGCTTAAATTCTTTATTTGAAGCATAGATCTTGCCATATCTACAATGGTGTGGTTCTTTATTTCAGCCACACCATTCTATTGTGGAGTATATGCAGCAATGAACTACCTCTTTATTCCATGTTTTTTATAAAAATTCAAAAATTCATTTGAGTAGTATTATCATCCTTTATATGATCTGAGACACTTAACAAAATATCCACTCTCATTTTCAAATCTTGTTTTAAAATCTATGAAGCAATTAAATGCTTCATCTTTATGCTTCAAAAAATATATCCAACATATTGTTGAAAAATCATCAATGAAAAGAAGAAAGTAAGAGTTTTTACCAATGCTCTTGGTCTGCATTGGACCATAGATGTCTGAATGCACTAGCTGGAGTGGATAACTAGCCCGCTATGCTTGCCCTTGAGGAAATTTGGTTCTAATGTGCTTGCCCAAGGCACAACCTTCACATAATTCCTTATTGTCTTGACTTTAGGAAGTCCGGTCACCATCACTTGAGAAGTTAACATCTTCAAACTTGCTAAATTCAGAGGACCATATCTCAAGTGCCACAACACACTTGGATTTGTAATAGCAACATTTTCCAATTTATCTCCTCCTGGATGGCAAAAATTCAAAGGGAATAACCTGTTCTTAGTCATTGAAACCTGTGTAATGACTCTATTACTATCAATTTTGTCAAAAATGATACATTTACCCTCATCAAATAGCAACTTATAGTTTTTGTCCAAAATTTGACCAAAACTAAAAAGATTGTGTTGGAGATGATGTGTGTAATAGATATCATTCACCTGTTTGATGCCTTCTTTTGTTAGAACCTCCAAGGCTCCAATGCCTTCAATCAACAATGACTTCTTGTCTCCTAACTTGATGTTGGATTTGTAGGAAGAATATAGGATAGCAAAGAGTTATTCTTTGCCACTCATATGATTTGAACACCTAGAGTCCAAAATACAGGTGTCATTCATTTTTTGATCTGTCTGGCCATATGAGAGAAAGAGATTTGAGGTTCCTTCCTTTTCTTCAAAATTTCCATAATGACTACTATGGCTGCTGTTGCTTCCTTGTGAGGTTTTTGACCAATAGTCATGAGTGAAGTTGCTAGGTTTTCCACAATTGTAGAAAACTTACTTTGAATTTTCACTTCCTTTTCCTCGACCTGGATGCTTTCCTTTGTCTTATTGACCACCTCTGTTTTGACCTCCACCTTTGTTTGAAGATCCTCCTCTACTTGGATTTCCACCTCGTGGACTATTCCTACCTCTTCCTCTTTGCTGACCTCTACCATGACCCCTACCTTGGCCTTTTCCTTCTTGTGAAGTGAAGGCTTTTTCATCACCTCCATGGCTGGTGTAAGGATATTCTGCAATATTTCTTCATGTGAAAGGAGAGAACCAATTAGTGCATCAAAAGAAATAGTAGTCAAATATTTTGACTCTTCAATAATGATTGATACATTATTCCACTTAGGAAGAAGTGTTCGCAACACTTTATTCACCACAACCTCAGGTTTAACCTCTTCACCTAGAGTGATCATTTTATCTACCACAACTTTGACTCACACATAGTAGAGTCCTACTTTCTCATTCTCTTGCATTCTAATATTTTCAAAATCTCTTTTCAGAGTTTGAAGCCTGACCTACTTCACTTGATCACTCCCTTGAAAAATTTCCTTTAAAACCTTCCAATCATCTTGAGTTGTTACACAGGATGCTATTCTAGGAAATATACTTTTATCCAGGGCTGCTTGTAAATGGTATAGGGCATAGGAATTATTTTTTTGGACTTCTTTCTTGGATTTTCTATCGGTAGTACTTAAAGCAGACCAGTCAGCAGCAGAGGGTTCTATGTAACCTTCTTCAACTATTTCCCATAAAAATTTACCTATCAACATAGTTTTCATCTTTATTGACCAGTATTCATAATCACTACCATTAAATTTAGGAATTGAGAGATTTGAATTTGAGGCCATTTCTACTACTTGAAAGTAAACTTTGATTTGACTAAAAATAGGAAGTACAAAGCAATTACAACTTCAAATGAAATATAGATTTATTAATTCTCTCACTGATTTCACGTTCCTCTTGTTGTGGATTGCATAGTTATGGAGGCCCAAAATTGTCTACAATGGAATCCTCGTCGTCACTAATGACAATGATTTCAGGAACTGCTATTGGCTCGACCTCTACTGGCTCAGGTTATAGTTCTAGAGAGCATGGGTATAGCTCTCACTAGATTGTTCCTCAAGCTCAAATGCAACTGAATCAGAATCCTCCACTCATTGTCCAAAAATATTGTCCTTTGAGTCAGCCTCGTATCATAAATCAGGCTTCCTCTGGTGAGCTATTATTGAATTTTGCAATTGACTGAATACAATATGTATTTCGTCTCGTCGGACCCGCTCATCAAAAGACTAATCTAATTCTCTCCTCAGTAGAGAGTATAGGATGTGGTAACATCTGGTTGACCGAATCATCTACTCATCATGGCAAAAAATTTTGCTGAGTTGCATATGTCAATTTTCAGGTGCTCAAGAAATTTTGATCTTCAAAAAAAAAATTCCAATTTCCCTTTCCAAAAAGTTTTAAAGGTTTTCAATATTTTTTTTATAAA
>JAQPPZ010014477.1:0-10427 GCA_028583015.1 Wollemia nobilis
GAGGACCGAGCTTATCCGGGAAGCTTCGGACAATGGGGAATTTTCCGTCAAGGCCGCTTACTCGATGCTTATTGATAATGATGAACCTACTTTCCCTCACTTGGAAGTTTGGCCCAAAAGCATTGTTCGGAAGGTTGGGTTTTTTGCATGGTGGCCATCCAAAATAAGATCCTCACCATGGATAACTTAATAAAAAGAGGTGTGATTGTTGTTAATAGGTGTTATCTCTGTATGTCTGAGTGGGAGTCTATTGATCATTTGTTTATGTATTGTAATTTTTTTGTCTCAATCTTGTTAGGTCTGTTACAAGTGTTTCATATTTATTGGGTCCATCCTTAGTCCATTTTTGACTTATTTGTGCAGTGGCCTTCTCCATTTTTGAATAGGCGTCTTAGGTATATGTGGAAGATTTGCCTTCATCACTACTTGTGGCAGATATGGTTGGAAAGGAATCGTCGGGACTTCTTGGATAAGGTTTCTTAGTCATCCTCTGTCCTGTCAAAAATTTTAGTATATGCTAATGAGAATGCTTGTTTAGTGCCTGTAGCATCTAGACCTCCAAATCCTTTTGAAGCTTCATTAGGCCAGTCATTAAACTTACCTCTCACTGATGGCCTCAATCATCCTCAAGTCTATCCTAGAACCATGATCACATGGACCCCACCCCCCCTAGGGTGGATTAAGTTAAATTTTGATGGGGCATCTAGGGGCAACCCAGGTGAAGCTGGGGCTGGTGGCTTACTTAGAGACCACAAGGGTGAGGTGCTTGTAGCTTTTGTTGAACATCTTGGAGCTCAAACTAACAATGTGGCTGAAGCGAGGGTAGTTTGGAGGAGCCTCAAGGTGGCAGAGAATTATCCAGGGAAACTGTTGGTGGAAGGTGATTCTCTTATTATTATAAATCTTCTAAAGAACACTAAGAGAGCTCCTTGGAGATTTGATGACTACATCCACGAAGCAAGGGCTCTAATTCATGATCGACCTGAGGCCATAATTTTGCATACCTTCCGAGAAGCAAACATGGCAGCTGATAGGCTGGAAAATGAAGGCATTGTAGCAGAAAATTTGATCACGTGGACTAAAAATCTTCCTCATGCGGTCTCAATGGTGATAGATAATGAAAAATTTTATATTGAAAGGCTCAAAGTGGATCAATGACAGAAAATGGGGGCATTTTTAAAAATATTTTTTTGAACCTTATAATGGCTTTTGTCATATTTGTATTTTTTGTTCATGTGACTAGTGTTTTTTGCAGCTGGTGGGGCACTGATATAGGTTTTTTTTATCTACAAATTCATGCATGGGAAACATCTGCTTTGGCCTCAAGTATTTCCCAAGGTGTGTTTGGATTCGATGTCGCAAAAAGGCCCTAGCAATAAATAACAAAGTGTTGGAGATCCATGACAATGAGGTACCAGACCCCACCATAATAGTCTTGGAGAAGATGACAATTTCATCGACCTCCAACGAGTATCAACCGATTGAAGAGTCTGTCCGGCCTCATCGGTGCAACTATTTATTTGTGTGATTCTCTAAATCTTCTATTTTATAGCCGAGCGGTTCCGGGGGGAACAAGGAGTCGAAGGCAAAATCTAAAGATGATGGCAAGGAGGATGATAAGAAGTTAGATGAGGACTACAAGGAAGACTGCTTGGCCTCTTGGCTGTCCATTCTATGGGATGTTTTTTTTTTGCCATATTCTATTATTTTATATGGGCACAAGCTACTCTGCATGGTTCTTGCATGATTAGTTTTTATCTTTGTTAGTTCTATTTTGCGTCTTTCTTTTCTGATGGCCATAATATTAGGCTTCCATAGTTTAGTTTGGCTGTATTCTGATGGAAGAGTAGGTATTGGCACTTTTTATTGTCAGTTTAAACTTTTAGGGCTTGGCCTTTGTCCGGTTGGTCAGTGGACCCTATTTTGTAAAATGGTTTTGGGTCAACCGATTTAAAACCCGATGTTAATTATAATATTCTGTTGATAAGCAACACACCCCCTTTGAAAAATGAGATTCCATCCTTAGAAAATTCTGAACTTTCATTTTTTGCGGCGGGGACCCTCTTGATCTTTTCGGGTTTTAAATCCAAATTTGCTTGCCTCCTTTTTAAAGTTGTGCTTTTTCTTGCATTCTAGTTTGTGTTATCCAAGAATTCACTTTTTACATGCTAGAATCATTCATGCACAAGCAAAATCTTGCACCGATACCGAGAAAATCCAGAAAACAGTTGCATAAATTCATGAAAAATCAAACTTTCCATTTTTGGTAGTGTCGCGATATCGCGACACTTCCATTTCGGAAATGTCGCGATATCGCGACGGGTAAGTCAAAATGTGGCTAAGTTCCAAAAAGGTCGCGATTTCGCGACATGTCGCGAAATCGCGACGAGTTTTTGGAGAGAGAAGCAAGCTGTACGGAGGGCGCGATTTTGCGACATGTCGCGAAATCGCGACATGTCGCATTTTCGCGGTAGGAGAGAGAAAGTGGGCTGCAGGATGAAAAATCGGCTAAGTCGCAAACATGTTCCAAAATCGCGGTCAACGCGGTCCAACGCATGCGGGTAAGGAGCGTCGCGATATCGCGACGTGTTCTAGAATCGCGGGTGAAAATCGGGATAGGCGTACGGAGGCCGGGAAGGGTCGCGATTTCGCGACATGTCGCGAAATCGCGACATGTCGCGTTTTCGCGGCCGACGAGGGAGGAAGTTGCCGATGCTGTTGGCGGGGTCGCGATTTCGCGACATGTCGCGAAATCGCGACATGTCGAGAATCGCGGTAGGAGAGAGAAAGTCATAGTTGACCTGAAAGTGCATTTCGGCGGGAAACAGAAGGCTTCCTGGGGTAGCGACACGTGTCAAAGCGTGAATGGGACAAACAGAAGCCGACATGCAAGCTTATTTTGCGGTTTTTAATCTGTTTTTAATGTTTTAAGCTTATGATTTAATTAAAATGCTAATCTAATGCATCTTTTTGTCTTTCATGCAGGATTCCACCTGGCACTTACGGGACAACGGGGAAAGACCATAAAGGCAAAGATAAAGTGCGGATTTAGTCAAGGACCGCCATGCTAGGAGAGAAGAAGCCGGTAAAAGCATTCAATGAGAAATTTATTGCGAGACTTGATAGCATGGAGACCATTTCAACTCAAGGATGGATTTGCGGGATGGAATTGATGGAGAAGTGGTGACTCATCCGGCTCACCGGCAGAATTAATGGAGGCATTTATTTGCGGCTGCGGATGAATGCAAGTTGCATTTGATTTTATCTTCTCCATTTATGGCGGTGATTGCACTGATTTGCCGAAGGGTTAAGTTCTATCCGGACTTTGATTTTTAAATGGATTTTTATTGTAAAACCCGGGTCCTAGGGTTTAAGTGCGATAAGATTTAGGGTTTGAGCAAGATATTTTGGAAAAGATCGGGAGTCATGTCACGAGTCTATAAATACAGATTCTAAATGTAATCGCGAGGAGGCGGAGACTTAGAAATAAAAGGCTTATAAGCAATTTCTTGCAAATTTTGTGAAATCCTTTGTTTACGGACTTGGAGTTGATGTGCTTTAGCTTTTACGTGATAGCATGGCCGGGGAGCCTAATCTTTTGCGAGTGTGATAAGTGTATTTTCTTTTGTTATCCGTTCCATTTAAAGTTTGTTAGATATATCTTGTAAATACTGCCATTGTCAAGATTAAATATCTTTGTTAGGCTTCGGTTGTTCTATTGTACTGCTAGGGAAATTACAGATTTGAGGTGTAAGTTTGTTCTAATTGCTCTGTCTTCACTTTGTGCGAGCTAGAGTTTGTCGGTGAAAGATACCGATTTTAACCAGTTGCCCTTGGATTTATGATTTTCTGCTAGATCTGTTTCACTCTGCCTTGTGCTCTTAGTTGAAAGTGATCTTAGGCTAGTTGGACACTTTCTTCTAGGATTTGTTACGTTGTGAAGTTGATAGCATAGATAAGATTGACAGTTTGGGTTTACAATTGATGTTTGATAAACTTCTCTTTTATGCCCTACCCTACCCTCTCTTTGCTTACCGTTAATGATCCATTTTTATTTTCTTTATTTGCCTTTTATTTAAATCTGCTGACCCATGAGAGCTAGATCAAGAATTCAAGTTAAATATGATTGTCAACAACTTTTGCAACTCCTGAACAAGTTCAGGAACCCCCTGTAAGGTAACAGAGCGGTCCATATTGAAATCTATTCCGGAAGTGGAAAAGAGTGAATTGCCATTCGACCCAACTACGTAACTCGCACCTTGGATAACCAGCTAGATCCTAAAGATGAGTGGGATCCGTCCCGTGGGTGTCTCCGGAGCTTTCCTTGCCTTCATCCTTTTCCCGGGGTGTGCATGAAAGCCGGACCAACATCTAATTGGCGCTAGAAGGAGGGCATGAACTCAGTTCAAGTATTGTAAGGGCATAACGACAACATTTGAAGGACCCACAGTGAACTCGGACAGTTTTATAAATTGTCAGTACGGTTTTATAAATTGTCAGTCAGTTTTAAATTGTCGGTGCGAGTTTTTAAAGTTGTCGGTGCGAGTTTTGAAATTGCCGAGAGAAGGCCTTAAGTTCGGTGGTTTGTTAAGAACAGTTCTATCATCACTTGCAGTTATCCAATTACAAATCAGAACATCACTTTCAGCCAAGTAATAATGGCAAATTGGTTGGGCTCCACCGCTTTGAACATTCCGGGTATAGCCCATGACCTGCCTAGAAGTCCAGAAAGGTATCTCCCCAGGTACAAACATGATGGGACAAGAACTGCAGAAGAACATCTGCTAGCTTTTAAAAATGCTTTAAGATTGTTGAATATACGACATGAAGATGTTGCTGCAGATTGTTCCCGTTCACTCTCCGGGGAGGGAGCTTATGACTGGTTTTTAAACCTCACCGGCAATTCCATTACTAGTTGGGATGATCTAGAGAAAGCTTTTATATCACAGTTCGGTGAAGTGATAGATCCCGACATTTTATATCAGCAATTTTCCAGCATCAAGAGAGAGTCGGGAGAAGCTGTCAGGTCTTTCAATATGAGGTTCCAAAGAGCTTACGGTAGAATGACTGGCCATTACATCCCAAATGCAAATCTGGCCTTAGAAATCTACAAGAATGCATTGGATTCGGTGACCTCTATTTTCCTCAAGAGAGACATTAATATCACAACCCTGGCAAGGGCTTATAAAGAAGCCTTAATTCTTGAAAGACAGCTAGGGCCTCAAATTTTGAGCAGTCCTTTGATATCCTATGTTACACGAGAACATGCCTATTCCAGGACCCCATTCCACATCATGAGTTAGTGCCAACATGTCATGCTCTACCCAAGGAGACTCCGTTAAGCTGTCACATCCACTCGGCATGTGCAAAATACGAGAGAAAAGTTCGACAAATTCAAAGTGCGGGTGCTTGAGGCTGAACGGTTGTGATACGGCACCACCCAAATCCGAAGTTTTTCCTGGTGAGTTAAATTTTCCTAGAGATCAAAGAAATATTGATCTTTCTAGTTCACCCAAAAATAGTACAACCGGGGTTTCGATTCTGTCACTTTTCTCGAAGAGACGAGAAAGTCTTGTACAGACTTCTGTGGATGAAATGCAAGATTTTCAACAGTTCAAAATGGATAGTTATGACTTGAAATGTGAGAGTCCAGAACTTAATAATGATCCTTCCTCATCAGAGGATGATGAAAGTGAGATTCAATCTCACTATGCGAGAAATGGCGAGGAGGATAGCATCATTGAGGATATGAGGGAACTTAAAGTGACATCACCCTCTATGAACTGCCTCAGATTGTTGGACAAAACATTAACTTGATTGAGGCTTACTTTGGACCACTGTTGAATTTCAAGAAAAGGAGGAAAAGGTAGTAAATATGAATGTGGTCGAGCCAACTTGGAATTGATGAAGCTTGTCTCAACATAAGCACTGCAACTTACGAACATAATGTCAAAGAGGAGGCTATAAAGCGTGTTGATGCGAGATATTGGAGTTTATGATTTGGCAAGCTGAAAAGGTGAGAACAATTATAGCCCTAATCAATAACAACAATGATGTTTGGACATTGCACATTGATGAGGTTAAGTCTAAGCAAGGCTCAGGTGAAAAGGAAAATTGTAAGCATCCTTCTAGAGGGATAAAAATTGAAGTCCTGGATATTGAAGCAGTACAGCAACCACAAAATGTTCAAGTTGTTAAGAACCAGGGCATACAAATAAAACATGATTTCTTTCAGTTGTCACATAATTTTGAAGATGTGGTGGTCTAGGTCTGTCAAGATTTTAAAGTATTTGATCCTGGGGGTTTTTACATTCAGTCCTTTTGAAAGAACTCTGCAAACCCTTCAATTAGAAGCATAAACATGTTATCATATGATTTGTTATTATATGATTTGTTTAATTTGAAGGAGTTGCGATTTGTTTTCAAATGGGACAGGGAAGACAGTAAACCCAAGTCTTTCCCAGATAGCAAATTTTTGAAGCACAGTCTGGAGTGCATTTCGTCAACAGGACTTGAAAGGTAATTTTTTTTAAATTACTTGCATGGTCAAAAATTTTTTAAAGCACCATTTCTCTGCTTTCCCAACTGCTGCATTTTTTGAGTATGAAGGGAAGTTGTAACATATGTATGCATTGTAAATAAGCTTTGAAGTTTTTCAGTTTTATTTCTTTGTCAGTGCGGTTTTTATTTCAATGTACGTGCGGTTTAATCTGTTTCGATTTAATTTTAATGCTCTGCGGTTTTAATTTATTTGTTTTTCGGTTTATTTCTTTGTCGGTGCAGTTTTATTTTTAAATGTCTGTACAGTTGTAGTTTTTCAGTTTTCTTTAGTTGTTTTTTCAGTTTTAGCTTGTGCAGTTTATTTCTTTTGTCAGTGCTTTTTATTTCCTTTCTTTGTCTTTTTATTTTAGCTTGCTTTTATTTTAGTCTGTACGGTCTTTTCTTTATTGCATTTCTTTTTCTTTCTTTGCTACGATTCGGTTTAATTTATTTCGATTCCATTTTATTTGCTTCGAGTTCTTTTAGTTTATTTCTTTTATTCTTTTATTTTCTTCCGCTTTTCCTTTTCTTGCTTTTTTAGCTTTACTTTTACTGTTTTGCTTTAAAGCATTGTGCTGTCCTTGGAATCCTGTACAAAGTCCTTTGGCTTCTAAAATTTTATGTCCTTTGCCTTTGCTTGAGCAATCAATGAAAAGTCAGCCTGCTGAAAATTGTTTATTCTAAGCTGATAAATCCTCAATCCAGTGCCTCCCCATTTTGCTCATTATTCTAATTGAGATAGTCTGCTTGCACTGAACTGTAGAACTATTTTGTTATCCAGGATGAAGGTAGAGAGATGATTGGATCTTGTGTCTTACTTGCCACAGTTGTTTTAATGATAGAAAAAGCTGCTATCTTTGTTTAGTTGGAGGAACTCCAGGGGAATCCAAGAAAAGTTTGGTTATAAGAGGGGACTATGGTTCATGCAATTATTTGGGTGTCACCGAGAGGCTATCAATGCCTAGGCTGAAGCAGTTCCAGTTGATCAAATATTAAAAGAAAATTGTAATTTCTCTAAGGTCTTCGGGATAGTGATATATTTCAAAAAAAAAAGAGATAAGAAAAGAAAAAAAAAAAGAAAAAAAGAGTTATATGATTAAAAGAGGCAGCCAATATTAGATTCTGCCCTACAGTTGTAAATTGGGTCGTGTAAATCTAAAGGGTAACTCTGTCTAGGCTGTAAAAAGCTAAACTAGTAAACAGAGCTCTACTCGGTTTCCCCTTTTACAATCTAGAAAAGTTGATTAATCCAAGTTTATCATTCAATTCAGTCATCCTTGAAGAAAGTTCTATACCTTTGTAATTGCACATCAGAAATCTTCCTTGAAGTAATCCAGCCTAGTATGTCCTTGGGAAATTTTAACGGTTGGCGGTTAGCGAGTCAATTTATTGTGAAGAATGTACGTGGCAAGGCATGATGCATGGTCTTTTTGTTTTGAAACCGGAGTCTTGGGTTCTAAAATAGTGCTACTATTTTACCCGTGAGATATCGCCATTTGTTGATAAGCAACACACCCCCATTGAAAAATGAGATTCCATCCTTAGAAAATTATGAACTTTCATTTTTTGCGGCGGGGACCCTCTTGATCTTTTCGGGTTTTAAATCCAAATTTGCTTGCCTCCTTTTTAAAGTTGTGTTTTTTCTTGCATTCTAGCTGTGTTATCCAAGAATTCACTTTTTACATGCTAGAAATCATTCATGCACAAGCAAAATCTTGCACCGTACCGAGAAAATCCAGAAAAATAGTTGCATAATTCATTGAAAAATCAAACTTTCCATTTTTGGTAGTGTCGCGATATCGCGACACTTCCATTTTCGAAAATGTCGCGATATCGCGACAGGTAAGTCAAAATGCGGCTAAGTGCCAGAAAGGTCGCGATTTCGTGACATGTCGCGAAATCGCGACAGTTTTTTGGAGAGAGAAGCAAGCTGTACGGAGGGCGCGATTTTGCGACATGTCGCGAAATCGCGACATGTCGCATTTTCGCGGTAGGAGAGAGAAAGTGGGCTGCAGGATGAAAAATCGGCTAAGTCGCAAACATGTTCCAAAATCGCGGTCCAACGCGGTCCAGCGCATGCGGGTAAGGGAGCGTCGCGATATCGCGACGTGTTCTAGAATCGCGGCTGAAAATCGGGATAGCGTACGGAGGCCAGGAAGGGTCGCGATTTCGCGACATGTCGCGAAATCGCGACATGTCGCGTTTTCGCGGCCGACGAGGGAGGAAGTTGCCGATGCTGCTGGCAGGGTCGCGATTTCGCGACATGTCGCGAAATCGCGACATGTCGCGAGAATCGCGGTAGGAGAGAGAAAGTCTTAGTTGACCCGAAAGTGCATTTCGGCGGGAAACAGAAGGCTTCCTGGGGTAGCGACACGTGTCAAAGCGTGAATGGGACAAACGAAGCCGACATGCAAGCTTATTTTGCGGTTTTTAATCTGTTTTTAATGTTTTAAGCTTCGATTTAATTAAAATGCTAATCTAATGCATCTTTTTGTCTTTCATGCGGGATTCCACCTGGCACTTACGGGACAACCGGGAAAGACCATAAAGGCAAAGATAAAGTGCGGATTTAGTCAAGGACCGCCATGCTAGGAGAGAAGAAGCCGGTAAAAGCATTCAATGAGAAATTTATTGCAGAATTGATAGCATGGAGACCATTTCAACTCAAGGATGGATTTGCGGGATGGAATTGATGGAGAAGTGGTGACTCATTCGGCTCACCGGCGAGAATTAATGGAGGCATTTATTTGCGGCTGCGGATGAATGCAAGTTGCATTTGATTTTATCTTCTCCATTTATGGCGGTAACTGCACAGATTTGCCGAAGGGTTAAGTTCTATCCGGACTTTGATTTTTAAATGGATTTTTATTGTAAAACCCGGGTCCTAGGGTTTAAGTGCGATAAGATTTAGGGTTTGAGCAAGATATTTTGGAAAAGATCAGAGTGCTGTCACGAGTCTATAAATACAGATTCTAAATGTAATCGCGAGGAGGCGGAGACTTAGAAATAAAGGCTTATAAGCAATTTCTTGCAAATTTTGTGAAATCCTTTGTTTACGGACTTGGAGTTGATGTGCTTTAGCTTTTACGTGATAGCATGGCCGGGAGCCTAATCTTTTGCGAGTGTGATAAGTGTATTTTCTTTTGTTATCCGTTCCATTTAAAGTTTGTTAGATATATCTTTGTAAATCTGCCATTGTCAAGATTAAATATCTTTGTTAGGCTTCGGTTGTTCTATTATGCTGCTAGGGAAATTACAGATTTGAGGTGTAAGTTTGTTCTAATTGCTCTGTCTTCCTTTGTGCGAGCTAGAGCTGTCGGTGAAAGATACCGATTTTAACCAGTTGCCCTTGGATTTATGATTTTCTGCTAGATCTGTTTCACTCTGCCTTGTGCTCTTAGTTGAAAGTGATCTTAGGTGATTGGACACTTTCTTCTAGGATTTGTTACGTTGTGAAGGTGATAGCATAGATAAGATTGATAGTTTAGGGTTTACAATTGATGTTTGATAAACTTCTCTTTTCTGCCCTACCCTACCCTCTCTTTGCTTACCGTTAATGATCCATTTTTATTTTCTTTATTTGCCTTTTATTTAAATCTGCTGACCCATGAGAGCTAGATCAAGAATTCAAGTTAAATCTGATTGTCAACAACTTTTGCAACTATTGAACAAGTTCAGGAACCCCCTGTAAGGTAACAGAAGCGATCCATATTGAAATCTATTCCAGAAGTGGAAAAGAGTGAATTGCCATTCGACCCAACTACGTAACTCGCACCTTGGATAACCGGCTAGATCCTAAAGATGAGTGGGATCCGTCCCGTGGGTGTCTCCGGAGCTTTCCTTGCCTTCATCCTTTTTCCGGGGTGTGCATGAAAGCCGGACCAACG
>JAQPPZ010014478.1:0-109321 GCA_028583015.1 Wollemia nobilis
TTTTTTTTATTTTTTGTTGTTGGTTGTTTTTTATTTTTATTTTTATTTTATTTTTTTTATTTTTTGGGTTTTGGTTGTGTTTATTTTTTATGTTTTTTTTTGGGTTATGTCTTTGTAGTGTTCTGTTGTTTTTGTCTTGTTTGTGTTTTGTTATGTGGTTCTTGTGTTTTTCTATGTGGTTTGTGTTGTGGTTTCTTTTATATTATTATGCATGTTTGGTTGTGCTTTTGTTTTTGACACACTCAAGGAGCATGTTTTTAATTTTTTTAATTTTTTCGTTATTGTTATTTACTTATTTTTAAATTGGTTTTGTGTGTTTGTTTGCTCCTTGAGTATGTCAAAGGTGGTAGGCTAGGTACGAGTCTTGGGTGTTTTTGGCAGAATGGATACCCCTCCCTCCTTGGGTCTTCCCCGAAAGTGGCATCTCTTTTGGAATGTTTTCCACAAATAAAAAATAAAAAAATAAATCATTTTTGAAAATAACTAAGGTCTCATTCCTTAATTAATCAAATAATTATATTAAGACATTTATTTAATCAACTAAAATCCCATTTCTTTAATCAACAAAATAATTCAATAAACAACTTATTCATTTATCTAAAGTCTCATTCATTTAATCAAATAAATAATCCAATAAATAATTCATTTATTTAACTAAAGTCCCATAACTTTAATCAAATAAACAATCCAATAAATAACTCATTTATTTAACTAAACTCCCATTCATTTAATCACTTAAATAATCCAATAAATAACTCATTTATTTAACTGAAGTCCCATTATTTTAATAAAATAAAAAATCCAATAAATAACTCATTTATTTAACTAAAGTCCCATTCCTTTAATCAAATAAACAATCCAATAAATAACTTATTTATTTAAATTAAGTTCCATTTATTTAATCAAATAAACAATCCAATAAATAACTCATATATTTAACTAAAGTCCCATTCCTTTAATCAAATAAAAAATCCAACAATAACTCATTTATTTAACTAAAGTTCCATTCGTTTAATCAAATAAACAATCCAATAATAAATCAATAAAGATCATATATTATTTTTCTGTAACTAAAGAATCCTTGTTATAATTTACAAGCCTTATATGATTGCTTCCTCTTATAACAAAAGGAGCCCCTCTTAATTTATTTTTCAACAACCCAAGATTTTCTCCTTTGTAAGAAAATTTTCCAATAATTATATCAACGAATGTTCATTAAATTAAAGAACCTATCCTTTAATTAATCTATGTTGAATTCATTAAATTATTGAGTTCAAAAGCAAGCAACAATAGGAGAGAGAACACAAGACCAAATACGAACATCCAAAATGGAGAATGCAAGGGTCAACACTGACATAGGAGCTACAATGGTTTGAAAGAAATGATCCAAGGCTATGCAGTCTTACCAAACCCCTCCAATGGATATGTCAAACTGGTGATCCACCTGGCAGTACATAACATCACTGTAGTTCATCTTGCGTAGATGACGCTCAAACAAAAGGGTTTATTTAGCTGTGAGGTATTAAATCAGTAAAAGAGTGATGATAGTAGGGTAGGGAGAGATGCATAGTCTAAAACAACTGAACCAAAGTCATAGTCGATGATACAACAGGGTTTAAACCAAACAACAAGAGCAAGGCCATAGCCAACATAGCTAGGTATCTATTGGTTTGATGACATCACCTGAAGAATGACAAGATGAAAATATTGTAGGAAATTTTTTGTGCACATTCGTAGTTGCTTAAACATAGATAACATTGTTAGAGAGAGGTGACGACTCAAATGACCCAATTACAATGCTCAAAACAACCTAGATCAATATGTGAGTACATCGAACACATTAATAAATTACAATATGGATTAAATACAACATAATAGTACACAATAACTTGGTTGGTTAGAGGTAAACCGATAGCTAACCTAGTGCAAACTGGGAAAACAATCTAACACAAACAAACCAATGATACAAGCCCGATTTAGCAAATAGTTTAGCTAAGATTCTCTTTTTAATAAAACCAAAGAAATATAGTTCTTTTAAACCAACCTAAAATATTTGTGTCAACTTTCCAAGATGGTAGATTATTTATTTTTAATTTGCCTTCTCCAAATTATTGAATTCTCTTCCCTTGGCTTCTCTACTTTGTCCTCCTCCCATTCATATGATGAGGTTGGGAATTACCTCAATCATGACATGTTTTGGATCATTATAAACTACCTTAAAAAATTTATGCTATGTTATTTATGCTAATATAGTTGATTTAAATACATTATATATTAAGTGTTTGCATGGTTAAAGTGTTTAGGAACATATTACCCTGTTTTATAGTTTTCTGCATATTTTTGCAATGTTTCAGCATGATTTCTTGATGAATGAAATGCATAATTTCAGTAGAAATTTGATATACGCCTTCATGTTGATATTTAAATGTTTTTCCCATGTGCTAATTGGTTTGAATTTGCAAGAAGCACCAATAGTTTGCAACTGTGCAGCAAAATCAAAAAACACAAGAAATTCCCATATAAATTCCAGCCAGCTGCCAATGAATGGCAGGGCCTGGAATTAATCAACCAAGGCATGTGCAATTAATTGGGAGCATCTCCTGAGAGATAGGGTAGACATCCTACCTGGTTACACCTACTTGGTTGGCCATTTTAAGTGCATCTAGGCATAAAGCAGATACACAACCAGATATTCCGAAGATGCTCCAAAATAAAAGGGGAAGACACCAGTTTTAGACAAACGGATGATCAAGCACCCAAAATGATAGGAAATCAGTATTTCAAGGTAGAGATAGGTGTTCAAGACTATTTCTCACCACTTCCAACTCACCCCCATCATCGGAGATGCATCTCATGAACCAATAACCACTATTGTAGCTTACACTATCCTAAATTAGACTAGGTCAGTTTGAAGATTATTTGGCAAATCATTGTAAAACAACAAATAGGCTAATATGAGCATGTAGGATATGCAATAGGATATTATAAATAATACATATCCCTCATTGGTTGAGCTAGTAGATAATTGAAAGTAGATAGTAGCGAGTAGTAGCTAATAAGTGAACAGAGTGAAGCAGGATTTCCTTGCAGAATTGTAATGTTTTGCATCAGATAATAAAAGTGCAGTTTCTTCAATCATTTGTTGTTCATGAGTGTGTTAGTATTAAGTAGTTAATAGAGATTCTCTACATTCTTCTAGAATAGGAAGCAAGGGCCACTTCCAGGCCTAGAAGAAGGACTAACTGGTGACAGGTTTCTCCTAAACTTTGTTGCAACAGATTTTAGTAGGACACTTGTCCATTTCCATTCTTTGTTGCATACTAACCTTTGTTTTGAATTTGTGTGATGCTTTCATGTTTCAAGTGTGTATCAACTGATAAAGTAGCTAGATTTGTATTTACTCTATTTTTCATGTTTCTGTGATTGAGCAATTAGTATAAGTTGTAGCAATTCTATTATCCCTTATTTTTCTTGCTTTAAGTAGTTCTTTCAAGTTTCCAACATCTTTACTTTGTTGTCAGCTGCTGTAGTAGAAGCCTGACAACCTTCTACCATAGGATACTGATAGGTGTTCAGCATGTGTGTTTCAATTTGAGCAATTTCAATTTTGTTCTTTCCATTCTACAAAAGTAGACCAGATTTCAATTCTACAACATTTACTTTCCTACAGTTTCAATTCTTGCAATTGTAATTAGGTTTCAAATTCTGCAATTTAGAGTCAACTTTTAATTCCTACAAGTAATTAGTTCATTTCATGTAAACTAGGATTAGAGGTGACCTGAAACCACCAACCAAATCTATTCCACAAATAAAACCTGTTGTCTAAATAAGTTGAACTACGAACTTGCTTTACTCTTCTCTCGTATATAGCCTTGGACACCACCCTAGATTGACAAATCATAAAGATTAAATGATGCTATTAATGACATACATCATTTTTGGCATCATTTTCAAGGACAAGGTGTTGTTAGAAGTTGAAAGCAGCTCGATAATTGTTAAATGTGCTAAGTTGTGAACTTCAGAATGAAATCTGGATGAATGACTGGTACAAGTAATAGTTTTTTGGTAAGTTATATTTCAGCCCATTTAGAGACAAGCATGAATGAGTAGGTTAAGGGATAAAAAAGGTAGATTTATCAAGACCACCCCTTTACCTACCATAGGAAGGCGATCTTCATGCTCAGGAGGTGAATTTCCTATGTTTGAAATTCTTGATAGACTTAAACAAGAACCATTACCTTCATCATCAAGAACTGAAGGATCTCTTGAACAAGAAATTTTAGAGGAATTATCTACTAGTACTCCTCCATCTACTCCTATTGAATCCATACAACCAGGGCAATTTGGACATACCTACACCAAATTTTGGAACAATATTATGGCAGAAATACCAAAAAACCAAGATGGAGATAGTAATATCCATAATAGAACAGATAATCCTCATTCTTCTAGGACTTTTGAATATCCCATTCGATTAAATCCTATGCAAAATTCTCCTATGAAAACAATCTCACCTTTAGTACTTCCAACCTTTCGAGGGGTTGTATCTGAAGATCCTGATCAATTTTTATTTGAATTCAAGGTTGTATGTCAGACTTATGACTATGTGAATGACAACTAGAATCTTAAAATTTTCTCTTCCAAACTTAAAGATGCAACTCTACGCTGGTTTATGAGTCTAGAACCAGAATCTATTCGAACTTGGGAACAAATGGAGAGTGTATTCTTGGATAAATACCAAGATTATTGTAGGGTAAGAAACAAAAAAGATGAATTATTCCAAATTAAAAAAGAAGAGGATGAGACCTTAGAGGATTATCTTGATAGGTTTACCTTTATTCAAAAAATATGTGGACCTGTAGAGCCAGAAATGTGTAAGGCTATATTTTTGAGGGGATTACAAGATGATTCCAGGGAGGTATTAGACTTAATGGGTAAAGGGGATGTAAATACCCTTGACATTAATGAAATTTTGGACTTATGCAGAAATTACTCCCACACTAGGCAAAGAAGATGAAAATGGAGTACTAATGGTAATGATGTGAAAGATCTAATGGAAGAATTGGAAAATATGAAAACTGATATTCTTGTGCAATTAAATACAACTCTAGGGGAAATGAATGCAAAATCAAAATCTATGGAACCCCTAGCCATTTATTTCCCAAGATGCAGGACTAAGCATGCTTTACAAGACTACCCTTTGAACAAGACCTCAATTTCAGCCATCTGCAAAATCTGTTCAAAAGAGCACCTTACTGATAAATGCCATCTGCTGCCCCAACTCAGAAGTGTTTTGGAAACTCAAACTGAAGAACTTAATTTTGTTGGACAAAAACCAGGGGGAAACTTCAATCAATATCAAAATACCCCTCATTTTCCCACAAATTGGGGACAACACTCTTGGAATGTTCCATGGAATCCATCAGAACCACCTCAACCATTTTTGAATTACCCTTCTTGGACACCTCCTCAATATTGGCAACAATATGGATGGAGTAATCCATCATGGAACCAGGCCAACCCACCTTGGATGCAGAACCAGTCCTTTGGACCAAGCTGGGGATAACAGTATCCATCTTATCCAAGGCAACAAAGATATCAAGGTCAAACTCAGAACTTGTTGCCTACTCCTAATCAAAATTTTCAAGGAAGATCCAACCAACCACAACAACAACCATCACAATAGGTGAAGCAACCTCCACTTCCAACCCAACCTATGACTAACCCAAATAACACAAGATAGGCAACCCCTATCTATATGGCTAAATCTGAAGAAAATATTGCAGTTCATGTTCTTGACTACAGTAATATTCAATTACATTCAGGAAAGATCCTACCTAAACTTATTCCATCTACCATTGAAGAACTTTATGGAACACAAGAACCTTCCCATCCAGACAAACTAAAACCAACCTTGGAGAAAGAAGAAGAAAAAATAGAGAAAGTCCAAATAGAGAATTTACCTTCTTCAAGGATAATTCCATACCCTGAAAGATTCAAAAACTCTATAAAAATCTAAATCAGACCTAGTTAAAGAGCTTAAACGGTTAACCATATCACTTCCCTTATTGCAAGCAATTAAGGATGTGCCTTTGATTAACAAAACTATCTAGGATTTGTGTATTAAGAGACCAGGGAGAAAAAGAAGTCATTCCCTAAAACTGTTCAAGTTGAAGGGAAGCTAGCTGATCTCTTATCAAGGAAACTAGTACCCCCAAAGTATAGTGACCCAAGGAGCCCAATTATTACAGTCACCATAGGATCAATACCAATTTCAAATGTCTTAATTGATTTGGGAGCTGCAATAAATGTAATGACTAAGGAAACAATGGAAAAATTGTAACTCAAACATTTAAATCCTACCTCTACAGTATTAGAAATGGTAGAAAAATTAGTTGCAAAACCTAAAGGGATCATAGAAGATATCCCCATAGAAGTTTCTTCTTGGGAGTACCCTATAGACTTTCTAGTTTTACAACCTAGGAACTCAGCAAATGGCTACCCTATCATTTTGGGAAGACCTTGGCTTGCAACTACAACTACATTTATAGACTGTAGGTCAAGAGAAATGACAATTTCCAATGGTATTGACCTAAAGAAGATTTCTCTTTACCCACCTGCAAAACCTTCAACCAAATTCTCAGGTCAATTATGGTTTCCTGATTCAGATGAAGAGCAAGAAGAGACCATTTCCACACTAGCTACCTTAGTAGTGAAGGAACACATTGAGGAGATAGATTCCTAGGAAAGAGAAGTTTTTGAGGATGAGACCATCTTAGTGAATGCTCTGCATGAGCAAGGAATGGAAGATGAACCAGTAGTTGTTCATCGGCTGCTATGGAATGATGAGGGCCAAATTTTTAAAAATATGTCATCTACTCCACTACAGGAAAGATCTTTTTCACTTCCACATGGGTGGCATCATCACCTTCTCTCCTCTTTCCACTATCCCATGCAAGACATGATTCTAGTAGGTATCACTACTGATAATGAGACAAGGGTCTTCCATTCCCTCAAACCACACCATTTTCCACTAAAATCCTTGATAACCAGGTATGAAGGAGTCAATTTTGTCCTCCCAGGGACCAAGCAAATTGAAGTACAACCAGGGTAGTTTTTGAATATTAATAGTTGGCTTACTAAAGAAGAAGAAGCAAAATTGGTTGTTGTACTAAATAAGCAAGTTCATACCTTTGCTTGATATTAGAAGGATATGTGAGGAATCCACCCTGATGTATGCACTCATAAAATTTATATAGAAGATGTCAAACCTGTGAGGCATCCCCAAAGAAGATTGAATCCTACCTTGAGGGATATTTTCAAAGAAGAGATTGAAAAACTCCTAGAGGTAGGGTTCATCTATCCAATTTTTGATAGTCGATGGGTCTCCCCATTGGTTATAGTTCCAAATAAAAATGGGAAAATGTGAGTGTGTGTAGACTACAGAGAGCTGAATAAGGTTACACATAGGGACCATTTCCCATTACCATTCATAGATCAAGTGTTAGACACTCTTGCTGGAAAGAAATTTTTCTATTTTCTTGATGGATTCAGTGGGTACAACCAGATTCAGGTTGCACCTGAAGACCAAGAGAAAACAACCTTCACATGTCCTTGGGGAACATTTGCTTATAGGGTCTTACCCTTTGGCTTATGTAATGCCCCAACAACTTTTCAACGGGCTGTTTTAGCAATTTTTCTTATCTAACTACTGAAAATATTGAAATTTACATGGATGATTTCATAGTATGTGGAGAGACTTTTGACTTTACATTAGAACATCTTGACAAAGTTTTGACATGCTGTGAAACATACCATTTGTCCCTAAATCCTGAGAAATATTTTATGATGATGGAGGAAGGAATTGTTCTTGGTCACCACATCTCTTCTCATGGGATCAAAGTTGACCCCAAGAAGGTTGAGATCATCAAGAATCTTCCCCCTCCAAAGACTTAAACTGATGTTAGGAGTTTTCTTGGACACATTGGTTTCTACCATAGGTTTATTCCTAACTTTAGTACAATAGCCAATCCCATGTTTGCCCTATTGACTAAGGATTCTAAATTTTCCTGGACTATAGAGTGTCAAGAATATTTTGAGGCTTTAAAAGAAAAACTAACAACTCCACCTATGTTGAGAGGACCTAATTGGGCATTACCATTTCATATCCAGACTGATGCTTCCAATACTGCAATTGGAGCAGCATTAGGATAGATTGACAATGGAGAGCACTATGCCATCTACTACATTAGCAAGAATCTGATAGGGGCAAAAAATAATTATACCACTACTGAGAAGGAATTCTTGGTAGTAGTGTATACCATCAATAAATTTAGGTATTACATCATAGGGTATCAAATATTCATCCATACAGACCATGCAACCATCAAATACTTGATGAATAAACCTATGGTGAGTGCAAGAATTATCCATTGGTTACTGTTGTTGTAGGAATTTGACATCACTATAATCAACAAACTAGGAAAGGCCAATGTCATAGCATATTTCTTGTCTAGACTACAAAACATAGGGGAGGAAGAACTAGTTGAGGACACTTTTCTTGATGAACAATTGTTTGCCATATCTACCCAATCACCTTGGTTTGCAGACATAGCTAATTATTTGGTAACAGGGAAAATTCCTCCACACTTCACTCCAAAATAGAGAAAATAGTTAATAAAATAGAGTTCTTCTTTTCAATGGATTAAGGGTTTACTTTTTAAATGTAGTCCTGACCATGTGTTACGTAGGTGCATCCAAAAGGATGAAGTATATGATGTCCTAAGAGCTTGTCATGATGAACCATCAGGTGGACACTATTCAGTAAAAAGCACAATTAGGAAAATTTTAGGTGTAGGTTATTACTGGCCATCTCTTCACAAGGATGTGAAAAAGTACATTAGGCATTGTGATGCATGCCAAAGGATGGGGAAACCCACCCACACAAATGAAATTCCACTACAACCTCAAGTGGTTTTAGAACCATTTGAGAGGTGGGGGCTAGATTTTGTGGGACCTATTGACCCACCTTCTCAAGGAAAGGTGCATATCTTGGTATGCACTGATTACATGACCAAGTGGGCAGAGGTGCGTGCTTTCAAACATGCTCATGAAGAGAAGGTTGCTGATTTCTTGTACACATAGATTTTTCAAAGGTTTGGAGCTCCACGATCTATTACCATGGATCATGGACCCCAATTTGCATCTAAAGTTATTGAAGCTTTTACTAAATTGTATGAGATTAAACATAGGAAATCATCACCATACCACCCACAGGCAAACGATCAGGTTGAAGTAACAAATAGGGAGTTGGAAAGGATCTTGACTAAAACAATAGCTTCCCATAGGAGGAATTGGCTAGATAAATTACCTGAAGTAGTTTGGGCTTATAATACTACATGGAAATCCACCATGGGTTTCACACCTTATGAACTAGTTTATGGTAAAAAGCCTCTTTTACCTATTGAGTTTGAGATACTAACACTTCGGACAACTTTGGAAATTGGAATTGATTTATCATAGGCACAGATAGATAGGATTCTATAGTTGAATGCATTGGATGAACTCTGATTGGATGCATTACATCAAACTGAGGTGATTCAAGAGCAACGGAGGCTTTGGCATGACAACCACATTCAACAGAGGAAATTTTAGCAAGGAGATTGGGCCTTGTTGTTCGACTCTCGCTATGAGGATTTCCTTAGGAAATTGTAGACTAGATGGCTTGGACCTTATCAGATTGAAGAAGTGTTCAAAAATGGAGCAGTTCGTCTCTCTCCCATCGATGACTCATGGAGAAAGTTGGTAGTAAATGGGCATCACCTTTGGGTATACCATGCACCACTAACTAAAGAAGATTTCTTGTAGCAGATCAAAAAATTGGATGTGTGCATGATAGAAGAGGTTCCCTCTTCCATCACAGATTCAACAGATTCAACATAACAATGAAAGAGTTTCAAGAAAATAGAAAAAAAATAAAAAACAAGAAAACCAAAAAGAGAATAAATCTTGGTTGTGAACTTCCTTCATGGGCATAATTTCAAGGGAAATTATGAAATTCCTTCATGGGCACAACCAAGATCAACAGAATTGAAAAAAAAAAAAAAGAAAAAAAAAAAAAAAAAAGAAAAAAAAAAAAAAAAGAGAAAAATGAATAATTCAGTAGTGAAAACCTCCTTGGGGGCACTACTGAGTTGGCATGTATGAAAATTAGTTTTTTGACATGCATGGCCTTGAAATGATCCATCCTTTCCCATACCACCATTGTAGAAAGCTCACCAGACTGCACCTATTTGTGTAATTGCAAAAAATATCAATAAGAAATCAGTTGAAGCAACCATCTGTAGAGTGTATGATAATTGTTCAAATCAGGTATGTGTTTCTAGAATTCTTAATCATTGTAGGCATCTAGTATGTAGTGTGTAAAAGTCACTAGTTAGCATAGAAGCATTCATAAGGTTTGGAAAATCCAAAGACATCCAACCTAGCCAGAAGAAACAAGAAAGATCCTTGTTATTTTACAAATTATAGGTTTTTCATGGGCAGAAAAATAAAATGGATGAAAGTGGTAGTCCCATGAATTGGGCATAAAAATATGATTGCATACCTATACAGAGGTTTCATTGAGCTTCAGAATGATGCCAAGCTCCAGAACACAAACACTGTTTTGTTTGTTTTATAATGAAAAATTGTATATCTTCGGAATGAGCAGAGCTCTAAAATAAAAACTATTTGTCAAAATGATAGGGAAATACAAAGGCTCCAAAATGAGTTTCTAAGCTTCGAAACAAGAAATGGGTAAATTTGAAATTCAAAATTGCATGGAAAAAATTTGAAAACTTGAAGTTCCACATGGCACATGCATAAAAAGGGGGTAAGAAATTTTTTTATCTTTGCCACATCATCTGAATAGGCATCAAAGTCAAAAGCACAAATATCTAGGATCACATGGTGCATTATCCCAAGTAATGAGAATCAAAGGTTTTAATGGAAAGTGTGTACCTCATTTTCATGCACAATATTCACACCATTCGATCAGGATGCCTTGATAAACGAAAATATGACAATCAATGCAATTTGCATGGATAAAGCCAAATCATACCCAATAACGACTTTCCAATTCAGCAAGATTGTGACAAGTCAGTAGTTAATCAACGCCCGATATGATCCATCATTCAAGAAGCACATTCGGTTATGGCATCATAGAAAAGCAACCATTCATCATCTACCATACAACAAAATTGGCACATAGCATAGATATTCCATAGTCTGTACCACCTTTCGAAGATATCCCATGCATTCTGAAACTAAATACCCTGTCTAGTAATCACTACATACTTGACAAAAATCAAACTGCCATCATAACGAGAATCACAAGTCTAAGTTTTGAACCTCAAAAAAATTGTAGAGAACAAGTATCAGTGGTGTAGTTGACAATAAATTATGGAGGAATTTACAAAATAGTGGGTGCAGATGCATTGGTGCAGTCAACCATAGTTGAAGCTAGAATATGGGGTGGAAAATAAAAGCAGAACCAGATAATGCTAGGTCCCTTCAAGCATATCCTGAGATATTATAGATTTTTGAGGAAGGAGGGTTGATGCCATTCCTAAACAAGTTCGATGGAAGTTTTGAAGGCTTGGCTACAGAATTCACTCAAACCTTCAAAAATAATTGGGCCTACATCAGTAGGATGACTATCAAGGTAACACCTAAAATTTTAAGCCAAATTACTGAATTACCCTTGCAAGGTTCACCTATTTTAAGAACTGGTAGAAATGCATTATCAGAAGTAGTTAATCAGTTCACAGAGGAAGGAGATAATGAACCTGAGTTTCAAATGAATAACAATGTATGCAAGGGGGTAAAAAGGGCAAGTCTGCAGGAACCATGGGATGAAGTAGTTATCTAGGTAATAAGATTTTTAACTTGTGAGGGATAGTATGTTATTTTATCTAGCCACCACATTAGAATTCTAAATCATTTAAGGCACGGTGGCCAACAACCTAAGGTTAGAGTTAATTTCCCTTTGTATCTACACCAAGAATTATAGAGCATGGCCAAATATTACTAGGAAGGAAAAGGAACCCCTAGACATCATGGACTAATCAAATTAATCTACAAGCACCATTTTAGGGGTAATCCTAGGAGTTTTGATAGATTTTTCTCTTCCTAGAGTGAAGTAGTTTCTGGGGAAGAAGAGGAGAATGCAGAAGAGGAAATTGTAGGGGAATCACATGTTGAAGAGAGAGAGGCCCCTGAAGATAATTTGGAGAAAGAAGAAATCCCTTCTTCTTCTCAAGAATCCCCATCCACCAGAACAAGGAGATAGAAAAGGAAAAGGGTTGAGGATAGCCCTGCAAAAAGGAAGAAGGCCAGAAAAGTGACTTTTTTAAGAATGTCACTGTATTCCCTATTCAACCCTCTGAATGGATAGAAGTTTTAGGTGCTGTAGAGGAGGCAATACAAAGTGAAGAAGTAACATCCTCACTAGAAGAAGGATCTACTTCTGAATTACCAAAATTTATAGAAAAATAGGGCAACAAGAAAGGGTCTACATCAGGGCTAAGGAGGTCTCCAAGACTCCATAGAAATGAAGAGGTAGAGGAGATGATTGAAGAAGAAACAATGGAGGTTGAGATATTTTCCACCCCACCTCTATGGCAAAGCCCTAGAAAAACATAGCAGTAGACCATTGCAGTAGAAGAGACAAGCCCTACAAATCTTGTTAGAGAAAAACAACAAGAAACAATATCTTCAAAAGAAGTAGCAGAGGAGGTTACAGAAGATGCTATGGAGTAAGAACCAATAGATCAAATGGAGGAGATATCTATGGATACAGGAGTACCTGGTTCACCACCCATGGATGACTTACCTACCTATTCCTCAAAATCTGAGGAAGAGGAAGAAGAAGACATAGAAGAACAGTTAAGGGTTCCCAGGAGTGTTGTCAAGACATAGATGAAATGGATTGAACAAAGGGAAGCTAAAATAAAGGAGAAAAATGAGTAGATTGTTGATTTACAGTAGGAGGTGGAGAGATTGAAAAATAGGATAGCATATTTTGAGCCACAATCTACAGAATCTGATACTAGTGAAGATATTACTGAAATTCTATTAAGACTATCAAAGCAGGATAAGGAAAAGATAACACCAAGGGATAATCTACAATCTCCTCCTCAAATGGAAGAGCCAACACCTGAGCAGAAAGTAAGTACACCTATAACAGGTTTTATTTTGGTAAACCCTACAGAAACTATTGAGTCATTAGCTATGAGGGTAGGAACAGACAACATGGATGATATTGAGATCCCTCAGTAGGGTGAAGACATTGTCAGGATGGATGACCAACAGAGTTTTCAAGGTAATTTGGGAGTTGAGAGTGCCATTGAACCTAAAAATGTAGCTCCAGAACCATCTTCAAAAGTTCTAGGATATTCTAAAGATGCACACTCTCATTCCAAAGATGCTTCAAAATGACCAAGGAGTCTGGTTGCACATCCATATGATGGGTCACAGTAGCAAGAAATGCAAACATTACCAGAAGAGGAGGCCTTAGATGATTAGGAGGCTGGACATCAAGAAGGTATGCATTCACACCAGCCTATTGTGCCAAATTTTCCATCGATTTTACCACAAGTTGAAATAGAGGAAATTGGGATACAAGTAGATTTATTGCCTAGGTACCAACTAGTAGTGAGGCCTCCAAATACTATTCCATTAGAAATATATAATGAAGATATTGCATGATGGGTGTTGAGATGTCAAAAACTAGAAACCCAAATTGCAAATTTAAAATCTTTGGAACAGTAGATGGAAGCTAAAAATGCAGAAATCAACAAGTTGCAGGAATAGGTACAATATCTCTACTAGGATGAAGAGTACTTAGTCCAATTTAGGAAGCCAACTAGGTTTTATAGTTTAATCTTGAAGGAAAAGTACCTTCACTAGCAGATTATGAGGATTCATTCCCAACTCTCCTACAAATTGGACACTGATGAGGAATTTTTGGAGGCTTACCTGAATAGTCCGGAGGAGTAGAAGAATTTAATGTGTGAGCTATTCCTACACAAATTCCTCATGCCAAAAAATGTAACATTCCTTCCCCATATTTTTACAGGTGATGTACAGTTGAGAGCCTTTATGTCAACTCTGCAGAATCAGGTATATTGGGAATAGGAAAAGAAGAGGAGCAAAGAAATTGAAATGCAGGTTGAATTACTGATAAGACCCATTCAAACCAATCATAAGACTCCCACTAATCAACACTTCACCATGATGAACAAGGCAGAAATTAAGCTGATGTATCTACACAATCTTAAGGATTGTATGACTAGTTTCTAGAATTTCTGTGCAGAGAATTTTGTAGATGCTTTATCAGCTTGTAAGAGCAGGTGGGCAGAGTTGTCTATGACATTGTAAAAGAGAGAACCTATATCACCAATCAACCTGACATGGTCCATGAGAAGAGTAGAGGGTGTGATGAAGACTATCCTCACATTGAAACACCAGTGGATAGGTCTGAGGTATAGGCCTCCTACTATCATCACTCATGTTCCTTACTACTTTGATAGTGATCCTCAACTAGAAGGCTAGTTTTAGAATTGGCTCAAATAGTTGCAAGAGAGTAGAGGATATTATGTAGGGGACCAACTATTTTATAGAAGCTGGAATAAAGAAGTGGACTTATGTGCTTCAGTGGCCCTGTAGAATGCATGAGGGCATGCATTAGAATAGGTTGGGGGGAGAATGATGAGGCTGGGAATTACCTCAATCATGACATGTTTTGGATCATTATAAACTACCTTAAAAACTTTATGCTATGTTATTTATGCTAATATAGTTGATTTAAATACATTATATATTAAGTTTTTGCATGGTTAAAGTGTTTAGGAACATATTACCCTATTTTATAGTTTTTTGCATATTTTTGCAATGTTTCAGCATGATTTCTTGATGAATGAAATGCATAATTTTAGTAGAAATTTGATATATGCCTTCATGTTAATATTTAAATATTTTTCCCATGTGCTAATTGGTTTGAATTTGCAAGAAGAGCCAATAGTTTGCAACTATGCAACAAAATCAGAAAACACAAGAAATTCCCATATAAATTCCAACCAGCTGCCAATGAATGGCAGGGCCTGGAATTAATCAACCAAGGCGTGTGCAATTAATTGGGAGCATCTCCTGAGAGATAGGGTAGACATCCTACCTAGTTACACCTACTTGGTTGGTCATTTTAAGCGCATCTGGGCATAAAGTAGATACACAACCGGATATTCCGAAGATGCTCCAGAATAAAAGGGGAAGATGCCAGTTTTAGACAAATGGATGATCAAGCACCCAAAATGATAGGAAATCAGTATTGCAAGGTAGATACAGGTGTTCAAGACTATTTATCACCACTTCCAACTCACCCCCATCACCGAAGATGCATCTCATGAACCAATAACCACTGTTGCAGCTTACACTATCCTAAATTAGACTAGGTCAGTTTGAATATTATTTGGAAAATCATTGTAAAATAGAAAATAGGCTAATCTGAGCATGTAGGATATGCAATAGGACATTATAAATAATACATCTCCCTCATTTGTTGAGCTAGTAGATAATTGAAAGCAGATAGTAGTGAGCAGTAGCTGATAAGTGAACAGAGTGAAGCAGGATTTCCCTGTAGAATTGTAATGTTTTGCATAAGATAATAAAAGTGTAGTTTCTTCAATCATCTATTGTTCATGAGTGTGTTAGTATTAAGTAGTTAATAGATCTTCTCTACCTTCTTCTATAATAGGAAGCAAGGGCCACTTCTAGGCCTAGAAGAAGGACTAACTGGTGACAGGTTTCTCCTAAACTTTGTTGCAACATATTTTAGCAGGGCACTTGTCCATTTCCATTCTTTGTTGCATACTAACCTTTGTTTTGAATTTGTGTGATGCTTTCATGTTTCAAGTGTGTATCAACTGATAAAGTAGCTAGATTTGTATTTACTCTATTTTTCATGTTTTTGTGATTGAGCAATTAGTATAAGTTGCAGCAATTCTGTTATCCCCTATTTTTCTTGCTTTAAGTAGTTCTTTCAAGTTTCCAGCATCTTTACTTTGTTGTCAGCTACTGTAGCAGAAGCCTGACAACCTTCTGCCATAGGATACTGATAGGTGTTCAGCATGTGTGTTTCAATTTGAGCAATTTCAATTCTGTTCTTTCCATTCTGCAAAAGTAGACCAGATTTCAATTCTACAACATTTACTTTCCTACAGTTTCAATTCTTGCAATTGTAATTAGGTTTCAACTTCTGCAATTTAGAGTCAACTTTTAATTCCTGCAAGTAATTAGTTCATTTCATGTAAACTAGGATTAGAGGTGACTTGAAACCCCAACAAAACCTATTCCACCAATAAAACCTATTATCTAAATGAGTTGAACTACAAACCTACTTTACTCTTCTCTCGTATATAGCCTTGGACACCGCCCTGGATTGAAAAATCATAAAGATTAAATGATGCTATTAATGACATGCATCATCATACCATTTAATTGGATAATAGATTTAACTTTACTCATGTCTCCCAACTCATCTCCCAACCACTCCATATTTTTAGCCATAACTTCTCCTTTCCTCCCTATCGACGGTTTCCAAATATTTTGTTTAAAAAATACTTCTTTCATTATTCCACTATTTGGCTATTAAAGAGACTCTTCCTTCTATATTTGTAGGAAGCTTCTATATAATTTTATATATTTTTAACCTTCCCTACTGAAGGCTCTTATAAAATATTTATAATATTAAAACACATGATCTTGTAAATCTCTTGTAATTAATTTTAAATAGTATCTTATTACCTTAGTCTTAAATAGATTTATTTTGTTATTTAAAATAGATATCTTTCCATACATTCAAAAATATTCTATAATTTTTTAAATTATGGTCTTATCATTACTTTAAATAAAAACCTATTATTATTTTAAAGTTCTTATAATCTATTTAAATAAAATCCTATTATTATATAGAATAGATTCTTTTTATCTATTTAAATAAAATTATATTATTATTTAAAATAGATTCTCATATATATATAAGGTTATTTTATCATATTAGAAACATGCTACTCGTATAGCAATTCAGTGGATAAAGCTTATGCACATTTTTCCAAACCAAGATGTAGTAGAGTGATGAAGTAAGAGATAACCAAACATATGCAACAAACAAAGAGGGAGTCTTTCCATAAACCTAGTCACCCATCTTAGTTGAAAATTTACGATAGCTACTAGACTATCAACTACTACTCTAGGTGGATAGCTACTTTATGATTATCCCTAAAGCGATAATAAATGCATATATGAAGGGTAGACATCCATATTACCCTGAGCCACTGTAATAATCACTTTCCCTATTTCAAGTACCCCATTCTTGGTGGATGATTCTACCTCTTCCACCCAATGAGTGTACCTGATCCTACACATTGAAAATCATGTTAGTAGTACCATGCTCTTCAAATATGAATCAATCTAAACATTGTACGATCATTCATTTGCAACAAAGCTAAGAATCAAATTAACATTTATCATCACATAGTATTTCATACCAAATTTTTTTGCCATGAAGGGTTATGACATACTACACCCTGGGACTAAACATCATCCCAGATATTTCCAAATTTTAAAGAAATTAAAATTTATTACAATATATTTTCAAATAAGAAAGAAAAATTTTTGCATGTCCTCCACTTTTTCCCAAGTGGCATTTCATTTAGAAAAACAGTCCCATTGGATCTTACATTGTTCTAGAGTCTGATTTCACATAGACTTAGAAAAAAACTCAAAAATATTTATAGGCATCCCTTCAGTAGCCTCGAGGTTTTCCATATATAATTTAGACACATACCACGCATGTTCAAGGTCAAAAACATATTTTCTAAGTAGGGATATGTGGAAGGTGTCATGGACTTTGACAAGTTATGTGGTAAAAAAAGTCAGTATGCAATCGAGTTGATATTCTCAATGATCTCAAAGGGTACCACAAATAGAGGATCCAAATTTATGGATTTAATGAAACTTTTATTTTGATTAACCCTTAAGAATACTTTATCTCCTATAGAGTACTCTCTTGGGGTTCTCTTCAAATCGACTTAACGTTTATATCAATTGGCAACTTCCTTGAGTCTTTACCTACTCACCTTTAATTGATCTTCCATTTCCTTGACCATATCTAGACCAATCACAACTTGATCTTCCATATTATCCCAAGATAATATATTTTTACACTTTTGACCATACAAGGCATCAAAGGGAGCCATCCCCAAAGAAGAGCAATATCCATTATTGTAGGAAAAATCTACAAGATGTAGGTAGTCTTCCCAACAAGACTTTTGATCTATGCAGTACATGCAAAACATGTCTTCTAGTACTTGATTAACCCTTTTTGTATCATCATCTCTCTCAGGGTGGTATGTTGATCTCATATTTAAATTTGTACCTACTTCACCATGCAGAGCTTTATAGAACTCAAAAATGAATCTGGAATTCCTATCTAAAATGATTATTTTAGGAAATCTGGTAGGAACCTAGGGTTCCTAGCACAAATATTGATAAATAAATAATAAATAACCTAAATCTAAAAGAATCACCTTTTGATATTGTCGGGAAGTCCCTTCAATAAATTATATTATATTTTATATTCATGGATGATTTGAATGATAAGTTCTTACAATGTTTTATACCCACTCTAGGGTTATAGGTGAAAGGTTGCAATGCTTCCTAACCCTAATCTTATAATAATATAATAATTAATATAATTAATTATTATATTATTTTATTATTATAACCTTAAGATAAAATATATTATTATTATTAATTAATGTTAGGATAGGATCCTAACATGCCACCCCTCCTTAAAATAGCTTTGTCCTCAAAGCTAGGAAGATTGAAAAATATGTTTTAGCGTCTATATAGTTCATGAAGGTATTCATTAGCATTGATTATTTCCTCTTGATTTGAATCTAACTTCACATTAGGAACACTTTTCACATAGAACACATGGTTGTTTTGGCTTTCATAGGGTCTATATTTTAGGTTAAGAACCTTCAATGTGCAAAGGGTATTATAAAGACCTTCGCCTCTAGGGTACGTTATTTGTAGGTAGAGACCTCGATTAACCTCAGGGTGACGGGACCCACATCAAAGAGTTTACGTGATGTCATGTTGCATATAACAACCTCATATAAATCGTCCCTTTATTTTTTTATTTCAAGGTCTTCAAACATAAGCAGACCCCTTCTCCGTATTAAGAAATTTGTGGCATGATTTTATGAGACACGGCCCCGAAAGGTTGTATAAGCCCTTAAATCAGTTACGATGCTCTTGGATGTTGTATCCATGTGAAGTGAGAAATCACCAATGCAATATGGCAGTTGACAGCCCATATGATACATGTGTACATTATACCTCCAATGTTTGAGGAGTCGGAGGTCTCACCTCCAGTGCTTCAACTAATATATTATGAATGTTTTATCCAAGAGAATATTCAATGACTTTACATCACGGTGGAATACAAGCTGAGATACCACAGAATGCAAAAACAACAGAGCTTCGGTTATCTCCATGGCAACCCACAGACGAGACTCCCAATCCAAAGACTCCTCACCCGAGTGCAAATACTGAAACAATGTCTTATTAGGGATAAATTTGTATACCATCAATGGAAATTGAGTTTTGAAGCAGCACCCATGCAATTTCACAATGTTTTTGTGAATAATTTGAGACAGAATGATGAGTTTGTTGATAAACTGATCATCTTCCTGTGGATCAGAAATCTCCTTGCACCTTTTGATTTCTACATCTGTGCCATCTAAAAGAATTCCTTTAAATACCGTTTGGTAGGCACCTCTTCCCAGTATCATATCGCTTGAAAAAATTTTGAGGCCTTTGCGAGCTTTGTTGTAGAATATATGTTCAAGTTTTTTGGTCTACCCATGGAAGCAATGTATTTATGCAACTGGATACCACATTTTTGTTGGAAATATTTGGCCTTCACAACTTTCTTGTGTCATTTCTTTAGCCACCAAAATAGTACTTGTTGCTTGCCAAAGATACTCCAATGAATGAAGAAACAAGACCTATGGTTGTAGGAATGACGTATTTGTTTGACCTGGCGGACTTGCATCCACTACTATTTTGAAGGCCATCTCCTACATAATCCTTTGAGCATGAACAATTGTAATGTCCAGGAAGATGATAACATGAGCCTTTGGGTGATTCAACGCACTAATTTTTTACTTCTGCATTTGTTAATATCTATGCAATCAGTGTTGTTACGGTAACCAGTTCCTTCAAATCCAAGAAGACATGCACATACGTGGCCCTGCCTTGTTGAGGAGTTGCTACAATGGGCCTCCTCTGTGTAGGAGTAATTGGATAGTCCTTTAGTTGCTGGGCAATTCATATCACCCATACCCCAATCAAGGCATAGAGCATAATGACCTATCCTAAGCATTCCTATTTCTTTCTTGGATATGTTAAAGGTAGTTGGATCTAGTATTGCTGAGAACCCACACAAGTTGCAAGAGTTCACATATTTAATTCCTCCATCGGTGAAAATTTTTACCACTTCCTGTTTCCATGAATGCTAGCCTCACAACAACCATAATAATTTTTAGTATTGTGGATCGTATTGATTTAGACATGCTGCTTTACAACTCCCTCTGATCCCTTTCTCGTTAACAAAAGAACCACTTGAATTGCAGCCCTACAAGCCTATTGAAAGAAGAAACAGTGAAAGGGCCATCTGGGCAAAGACTAAACACCATGTATGCATCATCCATGTAGTCTTTGAATGGAATATGGTTGAAGTCTTAATGTCAAGTGACCTTTTTAGACCACCTTCGCAATAGGGACTTGTCACATACATGCGGATTTGCACTCTAAAATGGAAAAATATTGTGTGTTTGCTAGTTTGGGACGAATGGCACACATCCTCCTAAGCATGTACAACCTCAAGTATCCGCTCCACAGTTGATCAACGATAAGTCAGGATGTAACGAAGCATACTGCAACTTCCAACGTGAGACTAGGGTTGTTTCTAGAAAGCTTTGATTTTTTTTTTTAAATAATTACGCATGGCCGAGCTACAGAAACACTGATGTTCTAGCTTCTATTGTCTAAATAAGTGCTCATTTCTTGGACGGAACTTATTTCCGTACATGTTTCTTATATGCTTATTACCAAGATTATAAGATATAAAGAAGACTACACCATTCACACCTAGTATGTGTACGTATGTTCTTATGTTGTATGGTCTTATGCTTTTCTATGAGCGCTTCAATAGACAATGATGGGGCTTCTTAAGGTGTAATTTCCACTACTCCAGGTTAATGCTCCCCATAGGAAAGTATACTTTGCTATAATTTTTAATTCAGTTGTTACATTATACAACAGTTTATGCTTGACGACGGTGAAAGAGAGTGTATCTGGTTCCACCGTCACATTTACTCTAGAAGGTATTTTCACTATGGCCTTATATGTGGATTTGGCAGACCTTCGACATCGTTCATGGAAATATAGAAGATAAAGGATTGTCTATCAATTTAATGATGCAACAACATCTAATTTCTGGGCACAACAGCAGTAACAACAGTCTGTAACCTCTCCAAATATCAATGTTGCTCTTTATTTTGATCAATATTGAGCAAGCAGATGTTCTGAATGAAGTTTGAATTTACATAATTGTAGAAAACTATAGACTCTAGAATTCATGTCCACATTTATTTACGTCTTTATTAATATGTCCTCCTTACCAACAAAGGCAAGCATTATTTTCTTTGACAAGCTGCAAAGTATATTGTGCAACTGTAAAGTATTTTCTTTGACTGTATATTTTAGTCTTCTCTCCTTATGGCGCCATTGTGGTGGACTGTAGAGTTCTCTCCTTATTGTAGTCTTCTCTACATTTCTTTTTAACATGATGTTTGGAAATTTATATTATTTTCATCAAAAGTAATATTATGAATTGATTTCATCTTGGGAAACTGTTATGCTTGGCAGCATCTCTGGTAATTTGGTAACCAACCAACTCAACTTTTTATTCAACATATCCATTTTTCTTTCAATTTTTTAGTTTTTTTTTTTTTTTACAAATCACTCTGCCTTGCAGTGAATCATCACCTTGTAGTTTCGCAATTTCTAGTTAGTCAGTTGTTAGTCGGGGAGAATTGCATTATAAAATATGGTGGTGGCCATGGTGGAGGGCGACTGTCCATTTGTAACTTAATAGGTGATAAACAACATGTCCCATATTTGCCTTTTGAATTTCCTATGAACAACAGTTTGAAAACAATGTGACTTGCTACCTTGGCCGCTTCTGCAATTTTACAATCAAAACTCACTTTTCCTTGTTCGTCTTGAAACTTCATAATAGGAGAATCAAATTTCAAAAGAAAAATCTGAAACAACTCGGGCAGATAGGTATCATCAAATTCTTTCACTATTGGATATAAGGTTGGGCAGACATAATTCTTGTCGATCCAGGCCTTCTCATTAAAACTTGGATAAACCCTGTATTCTATTTTTTTGGAATTATTTACCTCTTCCTTGTGGTATACTTTTGTAATGGGAAAATTTGCATTTTTAGGGTTTACTAATTTTTCTCCTTCCAAAAATGCATTATATACCATTTGAAAATCTTTGCCTTCTACCTTTTCGGAAGAAATTTTTTTTCTAGGGTTTTGATTTATTTCTTTCTTCCCGGAAGATGAAATGGATACCACCTGAGATTCAATGACTATGGGCTCCTCCTCTACCTAGGATTCCATGGCTATGGGTTCCTCCTCTACATGGGATTCCATGGCTAGGGTCTCCTCTTGCATTTCCCTTAAATATTGTATAATACGATCAGAACGTTCCATTTGTTTTTTTGTTTTTGTTCAATCATTCTTCTAATTTTTGCAATGTCATTTTTCATTTCCTTGACCAATATGGTTGGATCCATAAGGCTATGATACCAAATGGTAGGAACCTAGGGTTCCTAGCACAAATATTGATAAATAAATAATAAATAACCTAAATCTAAAAGAATCGCCTTTTGATATTGTCGGGAAGTCCCTTCAATAAATTATATTATATTTTATATTCATGGATGATTTGAATGATAAGTTCTTACAATGTTTTATACCCACTCTAGGGTTATAGGTGAAAGGTTGCAATGCTTCCTAACCCTAATATTATAATAATATAATAATTAATATAATTAATTATTATATTATTTTATTATTATAACCTTAAGATAAAATATATTATTATTATTAATTAATGTTAGGATAGGATCCTAACAAAATCCATGCAATCAAAATACATCCTTGGTAAATATATTAGTCACTACCTAAGCATCATATTTGATGTTTCCTAGTATAAAATGTGCAACCTTAGTCAATTGTTGACTATTACAAGGATTGCATCATTTTGGTACCTGGTCTTGGGCAAGCCTACTATGAAGCCCATGGATATAACTTACCATTTTTGTGTAGGTACATCATGTGGATATAATTATCCTACAGGATTTTTGCGTTCAACCTTAACCTTCTAACATTCAAGACATCGAGTGATAAAATCAATGATATCCTTCTTCATCCCTATCTAGAAGAAGGTATTTTTCATATTTTCCCTGTATTTTTACCCCTCTAAGGTGAGTAGAATAAGGGGATCTATGGGCTTCTTGCATTATTAACTTCCTTAAATTACCTATGTTTGGTATGAAAATCCTATCCTAATAGCATAAAATACCATATTTCATGCTAAAATCCTTATTCCCCTCAGGGTCCCTGCCCATTTCATCCTAAATTTCCTTGCAATACTCATCTTGAGTTTACTTATTTCTTACCTGATCTATTAGATCTACATGACTCCTAGTTATAGCTGCCATATACTTCCTTCTACTCAAAGTGTCAACAACCTTATTTTATTTCCATTTGATATACTCAATCTTAAAGTCATATTCAATGAGAAACTCAATCCATCTCTTTTTCTTGCATTGAGCATGGACTAGGTAAATATATATCTTAAAATTTGATGGTCAATTTTAAATTCAAAGGGCCTTCCCACCAAGTAATGGCACCAAGATTTTAAAATGTGCACTACTGAAATTACCTCTAAAACATGCGTAGCATAGTTGATTTCATTCTTCTTAAGCTTCCTTTAAGTATATGCTACCACTGACTCTTCTTGGGAGAGTACTCCTCCTACCCTTTCTAGTGATGCATCAGTGCATACTGAGAAGTTCCCTTGAGGATATAGAATTTTTAATATTGGTGTCATAGTGAGTTTCTATTTTAATAATGCAAAGGTAGTCTCACACTTCTCTTTCAACTTGAATTCCTTTTCATTTTTTAGGAGGTTAGTTATTACAGTCATAATCTTGGAGTAACCTTTATATAATGTCTATAATAGCCCGTCATTCCAATTAAGCTTCACACTTTTATCAAATTGGTAGAGGGTGGCCAATTCAAAATGGCTTCATTTTTTTCTAGATCTACTGCAATTCCTTTTGTAGATATTATATGCCCAAGATATTGTACCTTCAATATATATAAATCACTTTTTGCTAGATTTCCATAGAGTTGGTTCTCCCTTAACAACTCTAACATGATTTTGAGGTGTTTATCATGTTCCTCCCTATATCGGGAGTATATTAAGATATCATCTAAAAATACAAGGACAAATTGATCTAGGTATCTCTTGAACACACTGTTCATTAGATTCATAAATGTAGTTGGGTCATTAGTTAGACCAAAGGGTAGGACTATAAATTCATAATGCCCATACATATTTTTAAATGTTGTTTTGTGAGTATCCTCCTCACATATTCTTAATTGATGGTACCTTGATTTTAAATCGATCTTTGCGTATACCATGGCATTTTTCAGTTGGTTGAACAAATATTTGATTCTAGGTAAATATTATTGGTTCTTTATTATAGCCTTGTTAAGCATTTTTTAGTTAATACATAATATTAAAGAACCGTCCTTCTTTTTAACAAATAACATTAGTGCACCCATGGAGACAATCTTGGCTTTATCAACCCCTTTTCTAATAGCCCTTGTAGTTGTACCTTTAATTCTTGCATCTCAATAGGATTCATCCTATATGGAAATATATGGATAGGTTTCACTCCTGGCATAAGTTCAATGGTAAAATAAAATTCCTACATAGGAGGGATTGTTGGTAAATCCTCAGGAAACACATCGTTAAAGTTCTAGAAAATTGGGTATCCTCCAACACCTCTATTTTTTTATCTTCTCCAACTTCATCGAGTTTTAAAACATAGGCTATCCCTCCCTTCTTGAGGGATTTCTTAAATTGTATAGCTGCAACATATGGGGTTTAAATAACACCTGTTTGCTATGAATTTTCTCTCCTTTCCCTTTTTTCAATACTTGATCCATCTATCTTGTAAATTGATAAAGGATTTATGAGCTTGTAACCAATCCATTCCTATGATCAAATAAAAGGTATGAAGTGGAGCTACATACAAACAACCGTTAGTAAAACCACTAGTTAAAGTAATCTCTGTCATTGGGAAACATTGATTTACTAAGTAGGTTTACCCAAAACCATACTTGACCTTCCACCCTTGGGCCAAATATCTTGGTATTTCAAGCATACCCCTATATAAATTAGAATAAATAAAATGATATGTGGCCCTACTATCAATTAAAATTTTATCTTCTTTATTAAATATCTTACCTTTCACAAGAAATGGGGTAACTTGCCCTTCTAGCTTCTGGTTTCCATTTGTAGCATAAATCAGGTGGGTAGGTTCCTTTCCTTTGGTACTATATGTACTTGGTCCTGCTTGATGTGGACACTGACTAGCATAGTGAGGGTCTCTATAGTAATGACACCCATCCTTGGGTCCCTGATGCTTTTTTATATTTTGTTCCCCTACCTTACTTGTTGAAGGTAGCAGTATTTGGGGATGGGGTTTAGCATTATTGAGGTTGATTTTGGTTTTCTTTTGGAAGTTCTTCTTGAACCTTATTTATTTCTCATTATTTCTCTTCTTATATTTTGGGGGGTTCTTACCCTTTTGATCATGTTCCTCTTTCCATTTCAAGAATCCCTGACTATTCCTTTTCCTAAGTGCTTGCTGATATTGCTCAGATAGGATGAAATAGTTGAATTGTAAGTGAGACTCTACATTATTTGCTAGGTTATATGTATTTTATAGTAAATTAGGCTCATGCATATTTATATCATATCTCACCCTAGATTCTAATCCAAGGATAAAATTATGGACCCTCATATTTTCATTATAAGTAGGTACACATTTAAGCAACCAAACCAAATTTTTATAGTATATCTCCATGGTTTTGGTTCCCTGTCAAAGGTTGGGAAAGTATTCAAACTTTAATGCATATAAATTCTTTTTCAAGAATATTTTCTTGAATGTTACCACAAAGTCCTTCCATTTAAGATTGATAGCTTCGATCTTATTTTTCTTGTGGTAGGTTTCCCACCAATCTAATGTAGCCCCTTCTAGGTAAATTATCACCCAAACTATTTGGGTTCCTAGGGAGTAGTTTTTCATTGTAAAATAAATATCTAGCTCCCACATCCAAGCTTTGGCTACACCTCCTTCTTCTCCATAAAATTTGGAGGTACAAATATTTTTCAGATCTTTAGCTAGTTTTTTTTTCTAACAGAGTTCTAGCCTCCTATTTTTCTATAGTTAGTTCATCGGCTTGACCAACATCTGAACATCTAGCCTATGTATTCATATTTATAATTATTTCCAATATTTTTTTCATTTGATCCTACATGGTGGTGACCATTGCGGTGAGGTTTTCTACCTGTTTGTTGGAATTATCCAAATTCTTATCGCAGATTTCTTCTTTGACATTTCTCTATCAAGTTCACCTAGTTGTAGGTATAGGACTCTCTTTTCTAGCCTTATATGTTATGTAAACTGATCACTACCATTAAGAGAAGATTAGGTTATAGCTTCACCTTGAATTGTACTACTAATTTAAGCCAAAATACAAAGTTCTCTTGCTAAAACCATCCATACTCTAATTACGGGGTACACTTAGCTAGAAATTAGCTTAAATGCACATGTTAATTATTACTATAAGTAAGGTGTCATAACGTTCTATCCATCCCTAGGATTAGTCCCCATTAGATTCTTAGCAAGTGGGAATTCTAGATCTTCTTGATTTTATCTCAAGGTTTAATCAAAGCCTAAATAGAAAGACATCCAAATCCCTTAAGCATATTAAGAAGAGATATACCCTCATACCTAGAGCTCTAATACTATATGTAAGGACCCAAAAACTAGATAAAAAGAACTAAGTTTTATTTTTTTAAGAACTAGTAAAATAGAATAATAGTTTAAGTTAATCTATTGTTTAGGTTTATCAATTCTCCCAAATTGACTAAGGGTTACATCATACTCTATACCCTACACAAGTTCATTTGTGTAGGCATAGTACACGTACCATAGATAAGCTATCCATCTCATATTTTTGATGAGCTAACTTATCACCTTCAGTACAGTCGAAGGTATATGCCCATCTCCATACCATACACAAGTCTTCTTCTATAGGTATGCTACATGTATTATGATTTAATTCATCCATCTCATATTTACAACGAGCTAACTTAACCCTCATGTAATAAATCAAATTGGTTCTTAATTTAAATCACCCTAAGAGGTCGTAATATCTTAGGTCCATTCTATGTTCCCCCTAAGAGATCCTAATCTCTTAGATATATTCTATGTTCTAGAGAAAGGCAATACTAGCTTAATTTATTTAATCTAACTAAGAACAATATCTACTCAACATTTAATAGGCACCTTAAATAAAATATTATGCAATATAAAATTAAATCAAAGGAACGCTAAATATTCACGATACCTACATATTACATAAATAGTAAAATATATTCCTCATTCATTATATCATTACATAAATTCGAGTATGGTAAAACCTCCATAATTTAAAATAATGAAGTATTACATCAATGATTACATAGGGAACACTCCCCAAAATAATACCTACTAAATCGAAGTAAAATATGGTGCTCTAGTTTCAAGTGTCCTCTTTGTTATATGAACATATGCATCTACATGCTTCTATTAACATATTTCTAGTACATAGGTAGATGGTTTATCAAATTGTAACTATACAATCCATTTAAAGCATCTAACCATCTACTGTCTAGTTGATCTCATAAGAATTATTTCATTTCCATTCTTATCTCAATTAACTCAAGAAAGTGAGTCATTCCATCAAACATAGATGATTCACATTTATTCCTTTAACCATATAGTTAAATAAATCAATCTTGCAAATAACTAAAGTCTCATTCCTTAATTAATCAAATAATTATATTAAGCCATTTATTTAATCAACTAAAGTCTCATTTCTTTAATCATCCAAATAATTCAATAAGAAACTTATTCATTTAATTAAAGTCCCATTCATTTAATAAAATAAATAATCTAATAAATAACTCATTTATTTAACTAAAGTCACATTCCTTTAATCAAATAAACAATCCAATAAATAACTCATTTATTTAACTAAAGTCTCATTTCTTTAATCAAATAAACAATCCAATAAAATAAATCATTTATTTAATTGAAGTCTCATTCCTTTAATCAAATAAACAATCCAATAAATAACTAATTTATTTAACTAAAGTTCCATTCCTATAATCAAATAAACAATCCAATAAATAACTCATTTATTTAACTAAATATCCATCCCTTTAATCAAATAAAAAGTCCAATAATAAATCAATAAATATCATATATTCTTTCTATAACTAAAGAATGCTTGTTATTAATTTACAAGCCTTATATAATTGCTTCATATTATAACAAAATGAGCATCTCTTAATTGATTTTTTAACTACCCAAGCTTTTCTCCTTTGTAATAAAGTTTTCCAATAATTATATCAATAAGCAAACCTATCCTTTAATTAATCTATATTGAATTCATAAAATTATTGAGTTCAAAAGCAAGTAATTATAGGAGAGAGAATGTAAGACCAACTATGGATGTCCAAAATGGATAATGTAGGGGTCAACACTAACACAGGAGCTATGAAGGTTTGAAAATGATGATCCAAGGGTACACAGTCGTACCAAACCCCTACAGTGGAGACCTTAGACTAGTGACCACTAAGCAACACATAACCTCATCGTAATTCACCTTGCATAGATGATGCTCAAATTGATGGATTTATTTAGATGTAAGTGTTCATTCAATAAAAGAGTGATGACAACAAGTAGGGAGAGATGCACAATATAGAATAATATAGTCAAAGTCATAGTCGGTAACACAATAGGGTTTAAACCAACAATGAGAACAAGGTCATAGCCAACATAACTAGGCATCCACTGGTTTGATGATGTCTCCCAAAGAACAGCTAGATGGAAATCTTACAAGTAAGGAACTTTTTGCATATAGCCATAGTTTCTTAAGCATATATAACACCACTAAAGAGAGGTGATGACTCAAATGATCCAATCACAATGCTCACAACAATTCAGATCAACATGGGAATACATAGAATGTATTAAGTAGTTACAAGATGGCTTATATACAACACAAAAATACATAACTTGGTTGGTTGGAGATAAACCAATAGCTAACCTAGCACAATACAATGAAAGTAAGCTAACACAAATGAACCAGCGGTAGAAGCCTAGTTTAGAAAATAGGCTAGCTAAGCTTCTCTTAAAAAACTAAAGAAAAATATTTTTTTAAAACAACCAGCAATCTTTGTGTTGACTTCCCAAGATGGTAGATTCTTGCTTTTTGATTTATCTTCTCCAAATGGTTGAATTCTCTTCCCTTGGCTTCTCTACTCTATCTCCAATTTATCCCCCTTGCATTGGAGAATAGAGTTCCCTTTACTCATGCCTCTCAAATCCTCTCACAACCACTCCATCTTGTTATCCATAACTTATTCTTTCCTCCCCACTGGTGGTAACCAGATATTTTGTTTAAAAAACACTTATTTCCTTATTCCAATATTTTTCTATTAACGAGGCTCTTCCTTCTTCATTGGTAGGAAGCTTCTATATAATTTTATATGATTTTAACCTTCCCTAATGAAGGATCTTATAAAAGGTTTATAATATTGAAACACATGATATTGTAAAGCTCTTATAATTATTTTAAATAGTAACTCATTACTTTAGTCTTAAATAGATTTTCTTTGTTATTTAAAATAGAGATCTTACCCTCCTTAAGTGCCTAGAAAATGGTTTTGTGCTTTAACAATAAAAATATATGAAGGTTGAAAGAGTGTGGAAGGCTATAGGTTGAAGGAGTATGGAATGCTAGAGGCTTAAAGAGTGTGGAAGGCTATAGGCTAAAGGATCATGGAAGGCTAGAGGCTAAAGAAGTGTGGAATGCTAGAGGTTGAAGGAGCATGAAAGGTGGGAGATTGAAGGAGTGTGGAAGGCAAAATTATGAGTTGATATTTGGAGTGTCAAGGCTAAAGGAGCATGGAAGGATGGGTTAGCTGAAAGAGCATGGAAGATTGGGATGGTTGAAGAAGCTATATGAAAATGCTACGATGTTGGGTGGAAGGTTGGAATGGTTGAAGAAATGTAAAAGGCTGATAAAGCTAAAGGAGTGTGGAAGGTTGGGCCGACTGAAGGAGCTACAATGGAAGGCTAAGATGCTGAGTGGAATTTTGGGAAGGTTTAAGGAGTGGGGAAGGCTAATTACAATGAGAAAAATAAAATTGCAAAGTGCGAAGGATTAGGGTTTTTCCTAAAAAATATCTCATCTTTTAGAATCCATATCTTTATGAAGATTTATCCGATTCAGCTGATTCTTGGATCAATTTGTGTAGAATTTGAATAGATTTAAAATGAGTGGTCATATTAAAAAATTTAAGCAATATTTAGGGAGATACATACCCTATGAAGTCAACCATTTGAAACAAGGATAGTAAAAAAAATTCAAGACATGAAAAAAAAAATTACAAAGTGCAAAGTATTAGGGGTTTTTCTTGAAGAACATCATATCTTTTAGGAGCCATACCTTCGTGAAGAGTTATATGATTTAGCTAATGCTTGGACCAAATTGTGAAAAATTTGAATAGATTTAAAATGAGTGGTCATATTAAAAAATATGAGCAATATTGAGGGAGATACAACCTTGTGAATTCAACCATTCGAAACAGGGCTAGTTATGATTTTTCAAGTCATGAAAAATAAAATTGCAAAGTGCAAAGGATTAGGGTTTTTCTTGAAAAACATCACATATTTTAGGAGCTATATATTCATGAAGAGTTATCTAATTCAGCTAATTCTTGGACCAAATTGTGCAAAATTTGAATAGCTTTAAAATAAGTGGTCATATACAAAAATCCGAGTAATATTGAGGGAGATACGACCCTGTGAAGTCAACCATTCAAAAAAAGGGTAGTGACAATTTTTCAAGTTGCAAAAAATAAAATTGCTAATATTTTCCAACTAGGGTTCGAATGATGGGAAGAGCAATGAAGGGCTATGACTTTAGTGAGGAATAAAACTAGCAATTCAGATTTGTTAAAGCAGACGATGATAGTGTGATGTTTTGGAAATTTTACTCTACTAAGATGCAAGGCATAGATATTAGAGGTGAAGTTTTGGTATTGTGAAGGCTACTATAGAAAAATATCAAGAAAAATGCTAAATTCTAGAGTAATTATATTCATACAAAATTTTTAAAAGATCCAAAAAATGGAAATCAAGAATTCATACATTTTATGTAAAATGATGTAGGTTTCTAGCTATAGCATCTCAATTGATATGAGAAGTGTATCTATTTGTAAAATCTCAAGCTCTAATTAAGAAATATGTAATTTGTCAAGGGTGGGGCACCTAAGTACAACCCCTTATTATCTAGCAGAAAAGCAAATAGAGATCTTTCCATACATTCAAATAATATTCTATCATTATTTAAAGTATGGTCTTATTATTACTTTAAATAAAAATCTATTATTTTTTAAAATAAGTTCTTATAATATATTTAAATAAAATCCTATTATTATATAGAATAGATTATTATTTTTTAGTTAAATAGAATTCTATTATTATTTAAAATAGATTCACACACACACACACACATACATACATACATACATACATATATATACATATATATATATATATATATATATATATATATATATAAGGTTCTTTTATCATATTAGAAACATGCTACTCTTACAACAATTTAGTGGATTTAAATGCAACCAAACTTATGCATATTTTTCCAAACCAAGATGCAGTATAGTGATGAAGTAAAAGACAACCAAACATATGCAACAAATAAAGAGGGTGTATTTCCATAAACCCAGTCACCCATATTAGCCAAAGAATTTATGATAGCTACTAGGCTATCAACTGTAGATCTAGGTGGCTAGCTATTTGATGATTATCCCTAAAATGATAATACATGCCTATATGAAGGGTAGCCATCCATGTGATCCATCGTAGTCATTAATTTCCCTATTTCAAGTACCCCATCAATGGTGGATGACTCTACCTCTTCCACCTGAGTGTACCTGCTCCTACACATCGATAATCATGTTAGTAGTACCAAGTTCTTCAAATATGAATCAATCTAAACATTGTATTATCATTCATTTGCAACAAAGCTAAGTGTCAAATTAAAATTGATCATCACATAGTCTTTCATGCCAAAAAGTTTTTCTAGGGAGGGTCATGACAATTTTACCCTTGATTTCTAAATTGGAGAAGATGAGGATTTTTGCTTTTTTAAAGAATAGTCATGGATTAATTTGAATTCAATTCCCATTTCTATTTTATCCAATTTTGAATCTCCAAAAAACTTGGTTAGTATCCATAGAACTTACATATTAACCCTCTACTCTTATGAACTATTATGTCATGCTCAATCATCTCATCCTTGATAATAACATTTTGTGCAGCCTATGCTACTTGGATACGATTTTCTATATATTTTTAGCTTCCTCTTGTTCCAAACTAGGGCATCCATGCTTTCAGCAAGGACATCCTTACTTCTAATTATGAAATTTAGAAATAAATTTTCTAACATGCTACCTAACTTTTCCTAACAATAATATTTTATTTTTGAATTTATCCAAATATCTAGGGTAGAAAATATGTCTCTCACTTGACACACTAATTTTTGATTATATATTAAAAAAATATTTGATCATATGCAATTTAAAATAAAAACCTTTATTTATTTTGAAATATTTTTAGCATAAACAAGTAATTTTCCTATAGAGGTAGCCACAATGATTTACCTTTTAGGTTATTTGGAAAATATTGAGAAGATTTATGAAATAGATGGCCAAAGGATATAGTATGAGAAAATATAAACATGAAATAAATACATTGAAAAAATAAAATAAAAATATATGCATAATGTGGATATCAATGTAATGTCTAAATAACAAGGATATTAGGGTCTAAGGAAAACAAATAAGTTTCTATTTGGAGATAGAATCCAAGAAGAGATAAATAACACTACCTTATTGAAATCTACTTTTTGTATGAACACCATAAAAATGCATAGATAGGGGGAAATGTTAAATAAAAAGCAAACATACTTATAACCAATTGAAGACAAGCATAGATCAACCTAGGTGTGAGATAGGATATGGATGAGAACCAAAGAGAAATAAAAGTATAGGATATATACCTTTTGCACATCAAGGATAGTGAAATTGATGAATAATTTCATATTGGAATGAAAATATTATAATGACATACAAGCTAGTTACATTTGTACTCTAGTAGTGGGATCTATGCATAATTTTAAAATAAGTTGAGAGTAATGAAACTAGAATAAATTAGCTTCATGATAAGTAGAAAATTACCAATATTTTAAATATAAATAATGAAAAATCAAAATTCTTAATTTGACATAAGTTTGTATCTTTTCTAAAGGAGAGTGAAATAGTACATGTTGATTAGTAATACCATTCTTTTAATCCCATAAGCTATTGCTTGAGGACATTAAAAAAATATATATATTTTATTTTTATTGGTAAGAGGGGTTTTGAAAGGATTCCGTAACCTTTTACAGAAAAGCTCTAGTTAGGAAAAATTCTCCCAACCATATGAAACAAAAAGGAAGCACCTTATTCAAAACAACCAAGAAGAAAGACAAAAATAGAAAAAATAAGCCCTCGCAGGGGCAAAAGAGGAAGCCTCAATGGGCTCACATAGAACCTGCTCATGTGTCTAGGTAAAAAATAAATAGCTCCATTTTATCATCCTTCATGCAACAAAAACCTATAGGATGTGTTCATTGAATATGATGTAGTACAATGTTTGCACGTATGGCTCACAAAAATATTCTCCATGTTGAGACATAAGCTCCATGTGTCCCGAACATTCAATTTGTCAAGGTGAATCCATGCATGAAAGTGTATGTTGAAAATAGATCTTGTAAACTTAGAAAAATTCCATGGATCGATGAAACCTCCAATGATGTATCTAGAAAATATTGTCCAGTCTAAGGAGAATTCCCATAACATGGAGAAGATGTGGCTACCCAAGAAACCTGAATACTAGAAAAAATCACAAAAGAGATACATGTGTAGGATTGCCATCGACTAGGGAGGTAGGAGAACTTTCATTCCAAATGGTGAGGTTAGTCAAAGAAACCCCCAGGATAGCTATAAAGTCAGTGGATTGGTTTTATTCCCTAAAGACATGTTGGACAATGAAATTATGAGAAGATATCAAAAAAATATTTGCCTCAAAGATTAAACTACAGATGTTCCAATATGCTAACTGGGTGTCTACAATGCTTCTAATAGTTTTCATAGAGTCACATTTGACAATAAGGTTAGGGAAATTTATGCGGGACATGAGAGATAGACCTTGTAAGAGGGTTCAAGCTTCAACAAAATGGTTGGTTTGGATGCCAAGATTTTTTGCAAAGACCAGCGATATCTTCCCTGCATGATCTTGAAATATACCTCATACTCTAGTCAGTCCTAGATTGCCCTTGGCAGCACCATCAAAATTATACTTGATCCATCCCAAATGTGGAGGAGACCACTTGATAATTGAGCGATCAACCATAGAAGAGGAAGAGGAAATATTACAAGAAGGGAGCTAGAGGGACTTGGTTAATTGAGTTTCACTTGGGGACTCTGGCCACCTAGTGCCCTGAATAACAAAGACATTTTTAGCTACCACATGGATAAATCTAGAAATAACATAGTTGGAATCATGGATGGAGCTATTGAAGGCTCTAGAATTTCATTCACACCAAACTTTCCATAGGAAATGGGGGAGATAGATGGTCCAAAATATTTTGACACAAAATATTTTAAAGGGATTAGGCCACTGTAAACAAAGGTCATTTAGAGAAAAATAAGGAACCTAGGTAATACCCACAAAGGAAAATAAAGAGCAAAGAACTTTGAGGGAGAAAGAACAAGAGAGGAAAATATGTTGGATGGATTCACACTCCTATTTACAAAGGTAAAAATAGTGAGGAATGGAAAGCCCTCGAATTTCAAGATTTGGAATGGAGAGGATTTTGTCCTAAACAACAAGCCAAAAGAAGAAATAGAATTTGGGAATGTGGTGATTCTTACGAGTGATCTTAGAAGGGAACCATGGCTAATTGGGATTTTCATTAAGGAAATAGGTGGTTTTGATAGAGAAAAGCCCATTTTCACTAGGTGCCCATAGGATTTTATCTTCAACGGAACAATTGGGAATAACACAAAGATGCAACATGTTAGACAAAACAAGATTAGCTCTTTTTTGGTCTTCGTTCATATTGCCATGCGGAATGGTTTTCTAGCATTTCTTGCCAGCATCAATGAAATTGCACACATGTGTACTTCTAATAATTAATATTTTTATATGATAAAAGTATTATTAAAAGATGATTCAAAATTTCATTAAAGGTGCTAATTTTTAGTTTTGTAATAAATCAATTAATTGAATTATCATTTTTTTGGGGCTAGGATAAAAAATAGTCATTTTAAAATATTTGTTGAGAAATTTTTATTTTAAAAAATTGAATAAGATTTAGTAATATTTATTAATTTTGCCATTTTTTTATCAACTTTAGCTGTAGTAATCTTAGGCTAAATGGAACTGCTTGAAAAATGAATAAATTGTAACTCCTTTGCAACATATGTTGTAAAAATTCTTGATGTTTTTATTGAATTTTGTTAATAATTTTTATAATATAAATAAAGAGTATTTTATTTCTTTTAAAATATTATAAGTTATGTTACAAACATAGATTGGTTGTGATTAAATTTATTTTGATGTGAGGGATGTCTATATACAAGCATGAAGTATGAACAAAGAGGTCTCTAATTACGACTAATTTGTAACTTATCGTAACCCCATAACTTATTACATATTATGACATGCTTGTAACATTCCCTCATTATTACATGAATTCTCTATCAAAGTATATACAAGAAATTCTATAAATTTTTTAAACTTGTTGGAAATTTGAGCAACATTTGTTGTCATTGATGTCAAGAGTTGTCAAGATTTTTTTGTTTTAGTTTCATCATCATTAATGTCATCAAGTGGTTTTTCCAAAAGGTAAGGAAGATGTTTAAAGGAATAGGATATAATATTTATTTTTAATATTATATGCCTAAAGTGGCCTAAAAGGTTGAAGTCCCAAGGAAGGTGAAGTAGGTTTAAAAGGCAACAATAATATTATAATATTTCGGGCAAAAGGATGAGATGAAGAAAACAGGTCCAAGGAGTTATTAAAAATAATTTATTCCTCAACAGACCCATTAAGCAATTGGTAAAATGTTTAATTTAATTTATTTAAATTAAAATATTTTAACCTAAAGGTTAAAATTTTAATTTAAATAAATTTGGGTGCCAAAGTTAAAGGTTATAAATTAATTTATTAATTCAAATTTTTAAATTCAAATTAAAGCCGATGTCGAGCACAAAAGGCAATGCATATATAAAGGGGAGTTAATTTTTTAATTAACCCCATCCATGCATTTTTGAATACCAAAGTCTAAGCTAATATCGTGCACTGCTTGTTGTGAGGAAGAAGAGACTTCACATTTCTAAAGGCTTTGGAGGGTAGACGAATGATTAAATGCATGTGGCATGACTAGAGTGTATTCATAACTCTGGTTAGTGCAATTGGTGGCCAAGGCAGAGTTAAGATGTTCGTAAGGTAGAGGTTGGGGTTTCAAATCCCCGCACAATCATTTTGATAGGGAAGTCATTTTATTTTTGTTCGTTGAAACTTATGGAGGTAACAATGAGGAGTGTACTGGTGTTAGTATTTGTGTGGGTGTGTGACCCAATAGCTGCCTAGCTTCAACTAGAGTGCAGTAGCAACAACAAGATCATGGGTTCAAATCACAACCAAGGCATGCACTATTAATTTTGCACGTGGGCCAAGGTGTATAAGATAAGCATTATATTTTTTATTTGAGTTTTAATTTGTGCGAAGGTTGGTAGGCGCATATGCATTAAGGCCACATGAATTTTAGATAAATCCTTGGTATAAGTTAGGAAGTCATAAGGGTTTTTGGATATTTTATATTATTTTGTGCTTTGAAAATAAATAAAGGTTGGAGTAATAAGGGTTGAAAAAGGATTTAATTTTATAGGATTGAATATTATTTTATGGGAATTTTATAAGGTGTTATAAAGGAACTTGGTCTTCTATGCATTGAATATTTTGAAGTTTATAAAGGAAATTGATTTTTAAGTGTTGAGTGATATTTTGAGAAGTTTGGAGATAATAAGGTGTACTTGAGACTTGTTAATTTTTGTAATGGTGAATTAATTTTTGAGGAGGATATTTGTGGAGATTTTGAGATAGGTTGTTTCTATCTAACCTTGAAATTGGCAAAGAGGATTTGATTGTGATTAAGATAGGTTTTGAAGGTATATCTCCATAAAAACAAAAGGTATGGGCACATCTTCCTTGTGAGTGAAATATTGTTGGATTGAATGTTGTGAAATGCAAAGTTGGAGTGAAAATGATTGTTTGATAAGCATTGTTGGAAATGTTTGAGTGAGTTTTCATATCCATGATTAGGGTTTGTGAATGCTTGTGAGAACATTTGAGTGTGAATTTGATAACTATCTTGAGCTATATTTTATGAAATATCATGAGTATGATTGTTATGTGAATTTAAAATCATCTTGATTTAAGGTTTGAGTTCCATAGTGTGAGTTGTTGGAAGTATAGTGAAACACTTGGTTAGGGTTTGTAAGCAAGTTGTGTTTCATTGAATGAATGTTTGAGTGAAGTTGGATGAGCATTATAGGTTGAATACATTGGGGTGATAGTTCAAGTTTTGTGAAACAAATTGTTCTTTATTCTAAATTGATTTGAAAAAGAATTTGAAAGTGATTGAGTGTTTTTTGAGTGTGAAACATATTGAGTCTATAATAATTCTCTATATGTTTATGTGGTTAAACAAGATTATAAGTGAAACTTATTTGTGGTCTTAAAGAGGTTTTCTTAAAGATATTAAGTTGAGTTTTGTATGCAAGTTTTACAATTGATTTGAATAAGATTTTGTGAAAGCTAGTGGATAGATTTGAGTAAGTCCTAGAGGGGACTTAAGGACAGAGTTAAGAAAGCTTTTGTGAAAGCTTGTGGATAGATTTGAGTAAGTTCTAGAGGGGACTTGAGGATAGAGTTAAGCAATATTTTGTAAAATCTTGTGAAGACTTGTTGAGCATATTGGACAAGTTCTAGGGAGGACTTGTTGAGCAGATTGGACAAGTTCTAGGGAAGACTTGTTGAGCAGATTGGAAAAGTTCTAAAGAGGACTTGTTGAGAAGTTTTGAAGTAAGTCTTGGTGAAGACTTGTGGAAATATTTGATGCAAGTCTTGGTGAAGACTTGAGAGTAGATTGAGCAATTTCTTGAGAGGACTTATGGATAGATTTGAGGTAAGTATTTGAGAAGACTTGAGAGCAAAGTTGATTGATTTATTTATTCAAACTTTGAGTTAAGGCTTGGAGTAGATCTAAGCAGAATTAATTTATGATTTGATCAAACAATAAGTTAAGGCTTCAAGATAGATTTGAGGATAGACTATGGTGCATATTTGAGGATAGATTTATGCCATAGCAGGGATAGAGTTTGGTGCATATTTGAGGGTATATTTGTACCAGACTAGAGATAGACTTGTGAGCAAATTTGTGCTAGATCGAAGGACAGTGTTTAGTGCAAATTTGAGATAGATATTGAGCAGAGCTGAGAGTAAGCTTTGGAGGTGATAGAGCAGAGGATAGTAGTCTCTAGTGGATAGAGATCCATTAGCCAGGGTAGTGAGGATAGAGGTCTTCTGAGTGAGGACAAATGTCTTCAGTGGAGAGAGATCCACAATCCAGTGTAGTGGAGGTAGTAGTCTTCTAGAGGATCACCAACTAGAGCAAAGAAGAAAGAGTTCTCCTATGGATATATATCCATGAACCAGAAAAGGAGAAATAGTTCTCTTATGGATAGGTATCCACAAAATTTATTAAAGGATTGGTGTCTCCTTTGGACAAAGGTCCATAAACATTATAATAGGGAAGGATTCCAAAGAAATTTGTTGAGAAAATTTTAGTGAAATATTTTCTCCGTGGAGTAGCCCACATTGGATGAACCACGTTAAATTGGTGTCTCTATTGTGTGTGATGATTTATGCATTTCTTTGATTAATCCTATTGATATTGCCATTAAATATATTATATAATATTATTTGGGAAAGAAAAGTAAAAAGTGATCTTATACTGTTCACCCCCTCTTAGTATAAGCTTGTGTTCTTCAATTGGTATCAGAGTTGGTTCCTTTGAAAAAGGTCTAACAACTTGAAGGAAGATCTTACAAGAACACACATGGAAAATAAAGGCAAAAGTAGAACCATGAGACCTAAAAATAAAAGAACACACATGGTCATGAAATAAAAGGAAGATGAATTTGATTTTATTTTCAAAGAGATTGTTGCTCTAAGAGGAGAAGTGGAAATAGATTCAAGAGATGAATCAAGCAGTGGAGAAGAGGCTAAATTGATAAAATTTTGTACTAGATGTAGGAAGATAGGTCACCATACAACTTATTGTCCACAAGATGGTGAAGAATGTTTTTTTTGTGGTCAACTCGGTCATGATGCAGGTTATAGCAATGGGTTTAGTAGTAGTGAAGATGAAATAGAACTCCAGGAAAATATGCACAATCAAAACAGTGAAGATGAAGAAGATACTTCTAGAATTGAAGACCTAGAGGATGGTTAAAAAAATATAACAAGGACAGTCAAAATAGGTATGAAGAAGAAATTCTACTTTTGACAATAGAAGAAAAAGGAGATGCTCCTATTGAAGACCAAAGAAAAGAGAAAAATTCAAAAAATCAAGAAAAGAAAGAAGAGGAAGATTCAAAAAAATAAAAGGAGGAAGCCACACTTAAGGAACTTGTTGAGTTGAAAAGGGAGAACTTAGAATTAAAAGTTCAAATACAAGAGGATGAGAAAATTAAGACAAAGCTTCTACAAGATTTCTCTAACTTGAAAGATAAGGTTGAAAAGGTAAGAAAAGTTGAAAAAGGTATGGTTGAATAGTTAAAGGTAAAAGAGCTAGAATATGAAAGACTTGTTGATATTGAAGAATTAAAAAGGGAGAACTCAAGATTGAAAGTCCAAGAACAAGAGGATGAGGAAACAAAGGCAAATTTTCTACAAGAGCTCACTAACTTTAAGATTAAGGTTGAAGAGGCAAGGAAAATTGAAGAAGGTATGGCTGAAAAATTAAAGACAAAAGATCTAGAGTGTGAAATATTAGAACGTGAGGTAGTTTCACTAAGGATGAAAGTGAAAGACTCTAAGGAAAAACTATACAAGTTTGAGAATAATTCAAGGACCATGGATAGGACTATTAACGCACAAATATCATCAAATTAAATCATCAAAATAGGATTTAGTTTTGAATAAGAACAAGATAAATAGGAAGCAAAAAAAGGAGATTCAAGCTCAAGCGCCAAAGAAGAAGAAGCTTTAGAAGAAAATAGTGAAATAGAAAGTGAGACTTATGAGGATAAGTTGAAAAACATAAGGTTCACCAAGGATGGAAATAATATCACAGGGAAGAAAAGACTAAGAGACCAATGGGGTCAAGTCAAGACTTATTCAAAGGATGTTGCTTATCATGTAATAGGTTTGGTCACAAGGCTATGCAGTGCATGATACATGAAAGATAGGGATATGGTTTCACCAATATAAATTTTAGAAATGAGCATCTCTTTCAAGGGTATTTCTACTCTTGTAATCAGTTTGATCATAAAGCAATAAATTGTAGGGTTCATGATAGGAATGGATATGGCTTCACCAGGAGGAAATTCAAGATATTTGCACCTCCTAGGAACCACAACATCAAGTGTTTCAATTGCAATAATATTGGGCATACAACAAGGTGGTGTAGAACAAAATTTGTAGAACTTCCAAGGACATGCAAGAAAGAGGATTCTCAAAAGGTTCAAAAATATGTGAATTCAAAAGTACTGAAAGAGAAATATGAGAAGGGAGAAGAGCATTATATGCTAGGAGTAGTGATACTCTCGCCCAAAAATTAGCCACCTCAAATAGAGGATGTGGGGGAGGGGCTAAGCTAAGAGTATTTTAGCCCCAAGCCCCAAAGGTGACCCTTTTTCATTTATGCCAAAGGGGAAGATATTTGAGTTAGGGGGATACCATTCAGTTAGGGGGAATAGTTTCTTAGGGGAAGCAGAACTGAAAAAGGTAAAAGAAATGGTTGAAGGAAAAAGGGTTGCCATCAATGACAAAGGGGAAGATTGTTGGAAATTTGAGCAAGATTTGTTGTCATTGATGTCAAGAGTTGTCAAGAGTTTGTTGTTTCAGTTTTGTCATCATTAATGTCATCAAGTGTTTTTTCCAAAAGGTAAGGAAGAGGTTTAAAGGAATAGGATATAATATTTATTTTTAATATTATATGCCTAAAGTGGCTTAAAAGGTTGAAGTCCCAAGGAAGGCGAAGTAGGTTTAAAAGGAAATAATAATATTATAATATTTAATATTATAATATTCCAAGAAAAAGGATGAGATGAAGAAAATAGGTCCAAGGAGTTATTCAAAAATAATTTATTCCTCGAAATGCCCATTGAGCAATTTGCATAATATTTAATTTAAATTATTTAAATTAAAATATTTTAACCTAAAGATTAGAATTTTAATTTAAATAAATTTGGGCGCCAAAGTTAAAGGTTATAAATTAATTTATTAATTCAAATTTTTAAATTCGAATTAAAGTTGACATCGAGCGCAAAAAACAATGCATATATAAAGGGGAGTTAATTTTTTAATTAACCCCATCCATGCATTTTCGAATACCAAAGTCTAAGCTAATATTGTACGCTGCTTGTTGTGAGGAAGAAGAGACTTCACATTTCTAAAGACTTTGGAGGGTAGGTGAATGATTAAATGCATGTGGTGTGACTAGAGTGTATCCATAATGCTGGTTAGCATAGTTGGTCGCCAAGGTAGAGTTAAGATGTTTGCAGGGTAGATTTTAGGGTTTCAAATCCCTGCACAATCGCTTTGAGAGGGAAGTCATTTTGTTTTAGTTCGTTGAAAATTGTAGAGGTAACAAGGAGCAGTGCATTGGTCTTAGTGTTTATGTGGGCATGTGATGCAATGGCTACCTAGCTTTGGCTAGATCATAGCGATGATAGTAAGGTCACGAGTTCAAAGTGCAGTGAAGGCGTACGCTATTAATTTTGCTTGTGGTCCAAGGTGTATAAGGTAAGAATTATATTTTTGATTTGAGTTTTAATTTGTGCCAAGGTTAGGAAGCGCATATGCATTAACACCACGTGACTTTTAGATAGCGCCTTGGTGAAAGTTAGGGAGTCATAAGGGTTTTTGGATATTTTATATTATTTTGTGCTTTGAAAAAATAATTAAAGGTTGGAGTAATAAGGGTTGAAAAAAGATAAAATTTGATAGGATTGAATATTATTTTATGGGAATCCTATAAGGTGTTATAAAGGAACTTGGTCTTCTATGCATTGAATAGTTTGAATTTAATAAAGGAAATTATTTTTTATGTGTTGAGTGATATTTTGAGAAGTTTGGAGATAATAAGGTGTACTTGAGACTTGTTAATTTTTGTAATGGTGAATTAATTTTGAGGAGGATATTTGTGGAGATTTTGATATAGGTTGTTTCTATCTAACCTTGAAATTGGCAAAGAGGATTTAATTATGGTTACGATAGGTTTTGAAGGTATATCTCCATCAAAACAAAAGGTATGGGTACATATTCCTTGTGAGTGAAATATTGTTGGATTGAATGTTGTGAAATACAAAGTTGAAGTGAAAAGGATTGGTTGATAAGCATTGTTGGAAATGTTTGAGTAATGTTTTATGTGCACGATTGGTGAATGCTTGTGAGAACATTTGAGTGTGAAGTTGAGAACTATCTTGAGCTAGGGTTTGTGAATGATCATGAGTATCATTGTTATGTGAATTTGAAATCATCTTCAGTTAAGGTTTGAGTTCCATAGTGTGAGTTGTTGGAATTATAGTGAAACACTTGGTTAGGGTTTGTAAGCAAGTTGTGTTTCATAGAATGAATGTTTGAGTGAAGTTGGATGAGCATTATTGATTGAATGCATTGGGGTGATAGTTCAAGGCTTGTGAAACAAATTGTTCTTTATTCTAAATTGATTTGAAAAAGAATTTGAAAGTGATCGAGTGTTTTGTAAGTGTGAAACATATTGAGTCTCTAATCATTCTATATATATTTCTGTGGTTAAACAAGATTTTGAGTGAAACTTGTTTGTGGTCTTAAAGAGGTTTTCTAAAAGAGATTAAGTTGAGTTTTGTATGCAAGTTTTGCAATTGATTTGAATAAGCTTTTGTGAAATCTAGTGGATAGATTTGAGTAAGTCCTAGAGAGGACTTAAGGATAGAGCTAAGCAAGCTTTTGTGAAATATTATGAGCAGATTTGAGTAAGTCCTAGAGGGGACTTAAGGATAGAGTTAAGCAAGCTTTTGTGAAATATTGTGAGAAGATTTGAGTAAGTCCTAGAGGGGACTTGAGGACATATTTAAGCAAGATTTTGTGAAATATTTTGGATATATCTGAGTAAGTCTTATAGGGGACTTAAGGATAGATTTGTGTGAGGTTTTGTGGAAGCTTACAAGCATATTTATGACAAGTATTGGTGAAGACTTGTTGAGTAGATTGGGTAAGTCTTAATGAAAACTTTTTTAGCAGATTGGACAAGTTCTAGGGAGGACTTGTTGAGCAGATTGGAAAAATTCTAGGGAGGACTTGTTGAGCATATTAGACAAGTTCTACAGAGGACTTGTTGAGCATTTTTGAGGTAAGTCTTGGTTAAGACTTATGGAAATATTTGAGGTAAGTCTTAGAGAAGACTTGATAGCATATTGAGTAAGTTCTTGAGAGGACTTGTGGATATATTTGAAGTAAGTCTTTGAGAAGACTTGAGAGTAGATTTGATTGATTGATTTGTTTAAAATTTGAGTTAAGGCTTGGAGCAAATCTAAGTAGAATGAGATAGAGTATGGTGCAAATTTAAGGATATATTTGTGTTATAGCAAAGATATATTTTTGTGTAGATTTGAGGGTATATTTGTACCAAACCAGAGATAGACATGAGAGAATATTTTTGCTATACTAAAGGATAATGTTTAGTGTAGATTTGAGACAGAGATTGAGAAGAGATGAGAGCAAGCTTTGGAGGTGATAGAGTAGAGGATATTAGTCTCCAATGGATAGATATCCATTATATAGGATAGTGAGGATAGAGGTCTTCAGTGGAGAATGATCCACAAGCTAGTGCAATGGAGGTAGTAGTCTTCTAGAGGATCACCAACCAGAGCAAAGGAGAATGAGTTCTCTTTTGGATAGAGATCCACAAACCAACAAAGGGGAAAGAGTTCTCCTATGGATAGGTATCCATGAATTTGATGAGGGTATTAGTGTCTCCTTTGGATAGAGGTCCATAAATATTGTAATAGGGAAGGATTCCCAAGATATTTGTTGAGAAAATTTTAATAAAATATTTTCTTCATGGAGTAGCCCACATTGGGTGAACCACATAAAATTGGTGTCTTTATTGTGTGTGATGATTTGTGCATTGATTTTATATTTCTATTAATTATATTGGATAATATTATTTGGGAAATAAAAGTAAAAAGTGATCTTATATTGTTCACCCCCCTCTTAATATAAGCTTGTGTTCTTAAAAACTTAACATATGAAAGAGACTTAGTGAAAATATCTACATATTACTTTATAGTTGGATAAAATTTAAGCATTATGTTATATTATTGAAAATGTTCATGAATGAAATGACACTTAGCTTCAATATGATTTGTGCATTCATGAATAACCATATTGTGAACAAGTTTAAGAACTTTATTTTCATAGTTTAGTACTATTAGTTGCTTCTTTGGAATTCCCATTCCTAACAATATTAGATGTAACCATACTTATTCAGCTTTGGTGAAATATCAGACAACAATATATTGCTTCTTACTTCACCATGAGATAGGACTTTATCCCAAAAAGAATACATATACATATATGGATCTCCTATCATCAATGAATCTTGCATAGTCCATATTTGTAAAATCATTCAATAAGTATTGACCATTCTTCTTGTAATCCAAAATTCACTTAGTCATACCATAAATACACTTGAGTATCTACTTTGATACCTTAATGACATACCTTTGGTTCTTGTATAAATTATGAAAGATAAATAACAACATAGTTTATATATGGTGTAGTGTAAGTTAGATAATTGAGACTTCTAATAAACTAATAATAGAAAGTTATATTTACCTATGGAGATAGACCATTTTGGGATAATTGCAACCTTATTCCCAATGAAGTAGGCATGGGCTTGTAATATATCATCCTAAAATTCTCAAGCAATATTTTGGAATTCTTCATTTATAACAGGAAAAGTGGTTCTTCATTTGCCATACCTTTAAGTTAATATAATAATGTGTATACCTAATATCCACCATGTTTAATGACTTTATCAACTCTCTTTTCCATACGAATCATCTCCATCACCATCATCATCCAATTTAATATCTTCTCTCTAAAACATTATCATCATCATAAGATAATAACATAGGTGTTTCATTTGAAGAATATGACTTAGACAATGATATACACCCATTCTTCTCATTAAACATGACATCACTATTGATATGCAACTTCTTGTTATCGATATCCATGAGTTGATATAGATTCAACTTATAATTCCATCCAAAAAAATGTATTTCTTGGATTTTTCATCGAGATTCATCTGTTTTTGCTTTGGAATGTGCGTGAATGTTGAGCATCCAAATACTTAAATATGTGACATGATAGGTTTTATACATATCCATACCTCATCTAATATAATACCATTCAATGCAACTCTGGTTGCTCAATTCAACAAATAAGCCACCATATGGATAACTTCTACCCAAAATGTTGGCTCTATTTTGGCAACACTCAATTGCTTTGCACCATATCTCAAATAATTTATTTATACCTATTTCCAACTTCAATTTGTTAGGGCATATAGATATTTATTGACTATCATTGAATGCTATTTTACTTTAGGAAAACAAAGAACTCATATACTTCTTCTGATAAAAAAAAGGACAGAAATTTCAAAAATTGAACTCGAAAAAAGAAAATCTTATCTTCGGAAACACCTCAATATGGAGACACAAAAAAAAAAATCACTAAACTTAGACTGGGGTCCATATAGATAAAGCACTAGGTAGAAGACCAACTTGATGCATAACTAAATGGGATTTAATGCTAATTTATTATCAATAAACTTGTACAAATATCTTTATTCTTCATTAGTGAAGGAAGACATTTCACCATGGCATGGTTGATGAGTGCTTTAGGTATCCAAAATTGAGATATTAAAATTGCCTATGCCAAAGTGGGGCAACTTCATCCTTGCTTTTTTCCAAATATTTAATGTCTCATAATACAAATTCTAGCTAAAATATACTTCCCATACCTATTGCACATACAACAATTATTGAACCACTATATTTATCTTGAATGAGATAGGGTTTCTTATTGCCTATTCCATCAAATTTAACTTTCAAGTTATGAATATGGAATTTATACTATAGGGAGTAAGTTTTTCATTCAGCTAGGAACATAAAAAAAACTAATTAGGTAATAGGTATGTTAACCAAGATGTAAAGAGACATAAGCAATACTAACAACTATAAATGTCAAATTATTATGTAGAGTAACCTGCCACTAATAATATGTATGTTCAAAGCACACAAACCATTCTTTATAACCTATTAGATTTTTGATATCCCTTGAATTAACATACTAAACTAAGCTAGATATCAAAATTATATTAGGATTTTATATAAAATAGATATGGTCTTCTCATTATTTGTTAGAATTGACATCCTTTACTATAATTCCATATTGACATTAAGGTGCATTTTGTCTCTCCTTACCTCCTAGTGAATTATTCTGGTTTTGATTAGAAGAACCTTGGGAAAATATATTCTACTTACACTCCTTAAGTATGTATTCTAGTTTTTCATAAATAAAATATGATATTAGAATGTGAAAAATTCCATTGTGCTTGCCATTGTTGTTGATTATGCCCTTTACCATTTTGCTTTTTTTAATGCTTGTGGGGTTCTACCATATTATTTTGATTGTATTGTATTATTTTCTTTTTGATTCATGACTAGATCATGTTACTGTCTAGCCTTTATCTCTTGATTGCTTCCTCCCATTGAAGAAAATTTGTGAGTCCCAAAAGTGGTACTTTGGTTGGTAACATTTAGATTTGTCATCAAAACACTAAAACACGTCATCTTGAGGAGAGTACTTGAATTGACTCCTTTTAGACCACCTAACTCACATTGGGCAGCTCTAGGGCTAAAATGGTAATTTTCACCACTTATAGATAAATTCTACTTTTTACAGGTACACAATCACCACCATATTCGATTGAGATGGCCCCTATACTACAACCATATTAGGTTAGGATGACCTCTAGAGTAGAAGCAAAGCAATAGCAGAAACAAGATATCTCCATCAAACTTAGTCTTTCAAGGTAAGACCTGTTATCCTTCTCTATCCTATTTTTTGTAAAGAAACAAAAATCATTTCATGTTCTATAGAGAAATATAAGAAAAATATCATTTAAAGTGAAATTTGCAAAATATTTTTAGCTTTAGGTTAGTCTAATAGTAGCCATCTTAATTCAATATGACCTTTGTCTATGACCATTTCAAGTCTAGATAGCCTTTTTCTATGGTTGTATTAGGTTCAGATGGCCTCTATTCATAACCATCTCAATGTCATATTACCTCTATCTACTATTATTTGGTTTGCTTGTCTTATTGATGAATTAAATGTTTAATTGCATATAGGGTTTTTGAATATCAAAGGTTTATTTGGTTTAATTGTATGCTCATTGGTTTATTTTTTCATAAATTTTAAAATGAACCCTCACACACACAAGGTAATGTAACATTGGTTAGTTGGATTTCATCATCAACGATCATTAGCAATCACACGACATGGGAATTCATCTCCCACTGTGGATTTACCCCTTAAAAATCATAGTAACCCTCCAAGTGGCTTTTCAAACTTCATCACCAGAAAGTCCCCTACTCTTGGGTGTGTCCTAGGGTGGGTTAGGATCAGATACTCCTTTACCATGGGGCCCAATAATTAATGGAATGCAACTATCAATATTATCCAAGGACACCCGAGTGTGAAGTAAAAGCTTGGTTAGGCAAGGAGTAGGACTTAGAAATTATGACCTATTTTGAGAGGTAAGTTTATTTCCTTAGGATACTCGTAAGCCATATCCAATATTCTAGGAAGATATTTTTGCTATTTGTGTTGCATTCCTCTATAGGGGGGTGTGTGCAAACTACCTTTCATTAGTTCTAATTTCATTTACCTATTAGTTTTTATAGGAATACGATATTAAAACAAAAACACACAAAAACAAATAAAAAATTAAAAAATAAAATAAAAAATAATCAACAAAAAAAAATTCAAAAATACAATTTTTTTTTGCTTGTTTGTTTATTTATTGTTTTCATAGATTAAACAATGGTAACAACATGCAACCAAGCTCAATCAAGAGCTAGTGCTACTAAATATCCATAAGAAGGTATGAAATATCTTTGATATAGTCCAAAGGACCTTTCCATTCCTTCTTAGAACCATGGCACACGACGTATCTAGGATATTTTATTTAAGGAATCTAAAATTTAGAAAATTCCTATTTAGGAAACACCCACAGGTCTTAAATACAATCAGAAAGGAGACTTTCCTAATCTAGACACTTTGATTTATTTCTATAAAAAGAACCATTTGCCCACTAAGGGGCCTAGTAGGATAGTGTTACGCATTCACATCATTATACATCCTAGAGAACCATTAGAAGCAACACAAGAGTACATATCATACTAATATGATTGCTATCAAGACTTCCCAACTACTTATTTATCTATGAATCAAAAATATGATCAAGAGGATATGCATGTTAACCATCATTCTTGCAAAAAACCCATGTTGGCTCTCACATTAATTATAGATGAGGGTGACCAAAATTACCCCGCTATGTTTCAAGAGAGACCATTCATTCAATATCATTGTATTTTTGTACCATTTTATTATACAAAGTTCACCTTCAAACCTGAATATAAATTCAATGTGATAATTAGGGATCATGGAAAATAAATTATAGATCTTACTAAGGGTGAGAGACAATACAAGCCCATCCATATTTGAGATACAAGGGTATACATATGAGAAAATAAATTGCACTCAAAAATCACCTAGGTTAAACCTTAACCAACAACAATAGTTGCATCAATTATGATTAGATCACCAATTATTAAATCATCAACGAGCAAACCAAAAATGATCACACCTAAAAAGGTTGCACCAACAATAGGTAAACCAAGAGCAGTTACAAAAGGTATTGCATGAAATGGTACCTACACCTAGTACCCATAGGTTGCAATAATTCTTAAGGTGCCCTACACAATATCAAAACCTTCCACCATAGCCAAACCAAAATTGTCTACCTTATGCATGATCAAACAAGCCACCCATACATCCTCAAAGGCACCAATTTATTTAAAAAATAGACCATACACTTATCTAGAGGAGTATAACCCTTATGAGAAACCATAATTGTAATTTCAAGAACCAATCAACACAAACCCTAAATTACCTTATAGGAAAGTATGTGTTAACAAAACCCAACCACCTCCACTTCCTCCTTGAGGACAGAGGTGAGCGAATGAAATCATTTTTCTAGATGCATATAAATTTCTAAAAAACAATATTAATTACCTAGAGAAGTAAATTTTAGGCATAGGTTACCAAAAATCTACCTTGCATCAGCTTCACAATCAATCATTGCACCCATAAATGCCATCACCTCCATATCTTGAGCACTTTGAAATGCCAAAATTATATAGGTTCAAGGGAGAGGAAGACACTCAAGAGCATGTCACTCATTTCATGAATGTATGCTTTCATATTGAGGATGATGATGCCCTCATGTTAAGAATATTCTTAATAACTCTTGTAGGGCCTACTTTAGAATGGTATAATCATCTATAATGACATAAATATCAAACTTGAAAATGTATTATTAGAATACTTTTCATTTAGCATCAGGAAAATGAAACTTTGATTGACTTGTATAATATTAGACAATATGAAGATGAGCCAGTCATGGACTATGACAATCGATGGAGAGCAATAATAACCAAGTGGCCTTTCACCTTACCCATAATGGAACTTACTAGGTTATTCACTAGGAGTTATTTGAATAAAATATTGCTTTTATTACAATTACAATAGTATCAAATCTTCAAGGAGTTCCTAACATAGGCTAAGGTCATTGAGGACATTAAGGTCCATGAAGGTGATATTAATATCCGTAAAAAGGAATGGATGGACAAGAATACTAAAGTAGGAAATACACAACAGAAGGTGGCCCTAGTAAATCAAGTTATTTTGAGTATCCCAAGATCCTCAAGCCAAGCCACACTATTGAAACCAACAACTTAACCAAATTATTAGGCTCAACCTCCACCATTCAAATATCATCTACAATAGAATCAAGAGCAAGTCCAACAATTTCGGACACCATGGCAATATACTCCTTTGCCAAAAATATTAGCATCAATTTTTAATGGATTATATGAGGTACGTGTAATAAATATCACTGATATCCATCCATTAGACCCTAATCAACCTAAATCTAAAACCCATAGGGAGGATCTATACTATGCTTACCATCAAAAACGGGGTCATGACATCCAAACATGTTATGCCTTTAAAAATATAGTACAAGATATGATAAAGAGACAACAGATTTAGATTTACAATCCTCTTAACCCAAATAGTCAACACATAGGATTCTTCAAAGACCCTTTTACCACATAAGAAATAAATACAACATCTACCAACCAAGAAGAACAACTGAGGCAGGTAAATCAGGAGTATTCCAGTCCACCTCACAAAAATTTTATGGGGATTATTAGTATTGTCACAAGTAACCAATGATATCCAAATAAAATTGCACCTAGTGTGTCCTAACAATGTTTCTTCGACATTACAAATACCTCCTTAGCCCAATCGTATTGTACCTATCCCACCTTGATTGATTCTAACAATAAGGAATAGATTTACCCAAAGTCTAAGAATAATTTCATCTAGGCTCTCCAAATATGAGCTAATACAAAAATCAAAGCCACATTAAGAAGATCTAATGGAGATATTGAAATTGATCGAATTACAATCGCAAGATCCCAAATTTTTTTCTAATTTTGTGGGGAAAATACAACATTACAATTAGCTTAACTTTTCATGACCATGATATCAATACTATACCTATTGACATACCAGATCCTCCACTCCATATCATTGCTAGTATATATTAGATCCTTTATGAGTGTGTCTTGACCATCACATGATATTCAAAAAATATCATCACCACATTATTCCTTCAATACATCAACCTTCCACCATCCCACATCACAACATCCATATTCACCCTTCGGGCTTCAATGATGCATTGTGTTATACTGTTGGAATAGTAGTCCTTCCTATTCATGTTGGACTGAAAATAATTCACACACTCTTCTATGTTCTAAAAGAGGACATGCAATATAATTTTCTACTTGGTCAGCCCTGAATCTGAGACATGAGGGTCAAGTGCATTGTATCCCTATAGATTTAGATCTATTTAAATTTTGTAACATGGTCTCACATCCTGATGAGATATTTTTACCATTAATGCATCTGAAGGTCCAACCTAATCTGCCTAACATATCCAATCCTAAAACATATATCTTCTATCTATATAAAAGCAAAAATCATCATCAACAGACATGGAAACCCCTTTTCATACATCATATATTCCTTCCAAGAATCTTGAGAAGGCATCCATACCATCACCCCCATTATCTCCAATCCACGCATCTACATCCCAATCATTGAAGCTTCCTCACATATTGGTGATCTCAACCACTTCCACAATACCCATTTACATCCCCCCTATCAGGGAAGGGACCCTCATCTTCAACATTCTCCCTATCATAGTCCACATCCCCTTCATCATCACCCAACCCTTCGTAAGTCATGATACATATGTCTAGCCCAGGATTTTTGGAGTACATAGTATAGAATGACATATACACTCCTCTTATCAAGTCATATAAAAACATAAGCCAACCTTCTATCATGTTGTTACCTATTGACATGATAGTTTCCATCGGGTATCCATCAAATCAAACAAGTTTTATCTATGGGGCATTTGATGTTCACTTAAATACACCCCATAAGATAGAAGAGGATGAATAACCCTTTCAAGCCAACATCAAATACATGTCCAATTCATCTTTTGTATTGAAGTATCTTAATCACTACCATTGGAGAGGAAATGACTTAGGTCAATACAGAAAAGGTCTTTGAGTTCCTCTCAAACCCCAATATCGGCTACCTATGGATAAGTTTAGGCTAGGCTACTCCATATGTATGCTTGATAAATTCCTTATCAATTTCCTCTAATGTCTAAATCTAATTTATGGAATGGATACTGATCCTAACAAATATGCTAGTCTAGGTTATAATAATTTTATCAAGGACCATGTCCAAATGGCTATGATAATCATAGAGCCTCATGACCTTTCTGATGATGAGTTTGAAGGAAATTTGGAGCTTGAAATTTATTGGATAGAGTTTGAAGAAGAATATGATGAATCCTACTAAGAGTATGATATAATATCTATTGCTTCAGCTATCTCGGACAATGAATCAACTTCCATATAGCCCCTCAATGATCTAGATAAATTGTATCTTCAGAATTTTTCATATTTACTATCATCTCTTATGCATCATATTCTCACATCGAGGGACTCCATTTCTTGCACTCCCCCTAACCCACATCCTATAATTCCACCACCATTGCAACCACCCTCAGTGCATTTGTATCCACCCTTATTCAATCATATTTTTCCACCATAGAATGGAGATTATCCACAAACCATAAATATGATCTCCAATGACCTCACCATGCCACTTCACTACCAAGGAAACCCTTCAATACCTTTGCACATCAATCTTGAGGCTATTGATTTTTATCACATTGGTTCCTGATGTCACTGGAAGAGTTCCTACCTTGCAATAAAATGTTACAACCATTTCATTTATCTTTAGGTCCTTCTAAATATGTTATGCAAGCTAAGATTAAGATTATTGATGCATTCGATTATCTAAACCCAATTGATGATATTCATTTGATCCCTACACCTCACCAATTGGAGGAGGGATCCTATATGTTAGTGGAAGAAACAATTGACATTGATATCGGTACTAATCTTAATAATTTTTACGTTATCAAATTAGGATAAAGTTTATCAACTATGAAATAGGCTAATTTTATAACATTCCCAACAAAATATAATAAATAATTTTCTTGGTCTTATAAATATATGTTGGGTCTTGATCCAAACTTGGTTGTTCATAACTTAAAACTTGATTCAAATATCAAATCGATCAAGCAAAAAATTTGCAAAATGCATCCAATAATAGCCTTAATGGTAAAATATGAGTTATAAAAATTGTTGGATGCAATATTCATCCAGCCTATTGATTACCCTGAATGGGTTTCCAATATGGTCCTTGTAGGGAAACCGAATGGGGGATTCACATATGCATATAATTTTGAGATCTAAATAAAGTGAGTCCTAAGGATGAGTTTTCCATTTTGAACATCAATATGCTAGTGGATACTACCGTTGGTCATGAAATGTTGTCACTCATGGATGGCTTTTAAGGCTACAATCAAATGGGGGACATATGTCTAGCCCAGGATTTGTGGAGTACATAATATAGAATGACATATACACTCCTCTTATCAAGTTAGATAAAAACATAAGCCAACCTTCTATCATGTTGTTACCTATTGAGGTGATAGTTTCAATCTAGCATCCATCAAATCAAACAAGTTTTATCTATGGGGCATTTGATGTTCACTTAAATACACCCCATAAGATAGAAGAGGATGAATAACCCTTTCAAGCCAACATCAAATACATGTCCAATTCATCTTTTGTATTGAAGTATCTTAATCACTACCATTGGAGAGGAAATGACTTAGGTCAATACAGGAAAGGTCTTTGAGTTCCTCTCAAACCCCAATATCAGCTACCTATGGATAAGTTTAGGCTAGGCTACTCCATATGTATGCTTGATAAATTCCTTATCGATTTCCTCTAATATCTAAATCTAAGTTATGGAATGGATACTGATCCTAACAAATATGCTGGTATAGGTTATAATAATTTTATCAAGGACCATGTCCAAATGGCTATGATAATCATAGAGCCTCATGACCTTTCTGATGATGATTTTGAAGGAAATTTGGAGCTTGAAATTTATTGGATAGAGTTTGAAGAAGAATATGATGAATCCTACTAAGAGTATGATATAATATCTATTGCTTCAGCTATCCCGGATGATGAATCAACTTCCATATAGCCCCTCAATGATCTAGATAAATTGTATCTTCAAAATTTTTCATATTTACTATCATATCTTATGCATCATCTTCTCACATTGAGGGACTCCATTTCTTGCACTCCCCCTAAGCCACATCCTATAATTCCACCACCATTGCAACCACCCTCAGTGCATTTGTATCCACCCTTATTCAATCATATTTTTCCACCATAGAATGGAGATTATCCACAAACCATAAATATGATCTCCAATGGCCTCACCATGCCACTTCACTACCAAGGAAACCCTTCAAGACCTTTGCACATCAATCTTGAGGCTATTGATTTTGATCACATTGGTTCCCGATATCACTGGAAGAGTTCCTACCTTGCAAGAAAATGTTACAACCATTTCATTTATCTTTAGGTCCTTCTAAATATGTTATGCAAGCTAATATTAAGCTTATTGATGCATTCGATTATCTAAACCCAATTGATGATATTCATTTGATCCCTACACCTCACCAATTGGAGGAGGGATCATATATGTTAGTGGAAGAAAAAAATGACATTGATATCGGTACTAATATTAATAATTTTTACGTTATCAAATTAGGATAAAGTTTATCAACTATGAAATAGGCCAATTTTATAACATTCCCAACAAAATATAATAAATAATTTTCATGGTCTTATAAATATATGTTGGGTCTTGATCCAAACTTGGTTTTTCATAACTTAAAAATCGATTCAAATATCAAATCGATCAAGCAAAAAATTTGCAAAATGCACCCAATAATAGCCTTAATGGTAAAATATGAGTTATAAAAATTGTTGGATGCAATATTCATCTAGCCTATTGATTACCCCGAATGGGTTTCCAATATGGTCCTTGTAGGGAAACCGAATGGGGGATTCACATATGCATATAATTTTGAGATCTAAATAAAGTGAGTCCTAAGGATGAGTTTTCCATTTTGAACATCAATATGCTAGTGGATGCTACCGTTGGTCATGAAATGTTGTCACTCATGGATGGCTTTTGAGGCTAAAATCAAATGGGTGACCTTCTGTTACAAATTCATGCCCTTTAGACTCAAAACGTTGGTGTCACTTATTAGCGGGCTATGAATTACATTTTTCATGATTACATGCACAATATATTGGAAGACTATATGGATGATCTTTTAGAAAAAAATTTACTACATCAGGACCACCTCAAAGTGTTAGAAAAAGTCTTTTATCATATTTTAGACACAATGTGTGCTTAAATCCTAAGAAATGTATTTTTGGAGTCATGTGCAGAAAACTATTAGTCTTCATAGTCTCTAAACTAGGCATTGAAGTATATCCAACCAAGGTTAAGGCAATCATGGATATACCTCCCCCTACTAACCTCAGGTAGGTACACAACTTGCAAGGAAAAATTCAATCTATTTGACGTTTCATAACATAACTTTTGGATAAATACAAGCCTTTCAATTGCTTATTGCAAAAAGGTGTTATCTTTGATTGGGATCAGGAGTGCCAAAAAACCTTTGAAAATATTGAAAAATACTTGGCATCTCCACCAATGTTATATTTTCCCTAACAAAGTGTTCCATTTCTATTGTACATTGAGGCCACTGAATTTTCCCTAGGTATCATGCTGGCCTAGAAGAATGAGGTAAACAAAGAACATTCCATCTATTATGTCAACCACACCTTGGTCAATTATGAGCTCAAGTATGCTTTTGTTGAGAAGATCTTTTTAGCGATGGTTTTCACCACCAAGAAACTTTGACATTATATGTTAAATCAAACCATGTATGTCATTTCAAAATAAAACCATTTACAATATATGATAAGTTGTACTTATCATAATAGTCATACCGTAAAGTGGATCATGCTTTTGATAGAGTTTGACCTCAAATTTATAAGTCAAAAGTCTATTGAATATCAGATCATTGTTTATCAGCTAGCAGAAGCTCCTCTTCCTAATGATAAGACACTAAACATAGAATTTCTTGATGATGCAGTCTTTACAATATCATATTCATGAGAACTTAAAGAACCAAAAACCCAACAAACATAACACTATTCTTCAATGGTTAAAAATGTGAACAAGGGGGTGGTGTAGGCATTATGGTTTTCATGCCACAAGGGGCTCCTATTTCCCTTTCATTTAAAATTGATTTCTCCTACACCAAAAACAATGTTGAATATGAAGCCCTCCATTTGGGTGTTCAAATGACTCTCACCATGAACATAAAGAAACTAAACATCTTTGGTGAATCCTTTTTAATAGTTAACCAGTTTAAGGAAATTTATCAATACAAGTTTCCAATATTGAAATCCTACAAAGATCTTATGGATAAATTAATAATTAAATTTGAATGGTACAACATCGAGGTTGTACCTTGCTCATCCAATTTATTTGCATATAAGATGGATTTATTGGGGTGTCTAATTTTGTAGAACCCATTGGATGATGTCACACCTATTTATGTCAAGACACTCTCTAAATCTATGGTATCACAAGATATTTATAAATATAAGAAAAATATTCACATGATACAGGTTGAACTATAGCAACATAGGTTCTCACCAATTTAAGACTTTTTAAATCGTTCTTCCTAGGGGTACTTGGTATCACAAACACCTTGTGATACTAACAAGACCATATACCTTAAGGTTCTCTTCCACTCTGCATTCATGTGAGGTTATTCTAGAGAGGGGCAAGTAGTTCATCAGGTTTAGGCAGAGTCGTATCAAGATTGAATTTCTCAACTTAGATATTTCCTGAAACTAGGTACCATTCCTTTGATATTATTGCATGTCACCAAATGAACATTCAAGAAAAATTTATGAAGTATATCTTGGTAGGAGATATACTTTATAGTCAAAGTCATGATGGTCTTGTCCTTTGTTTCTTAGAGACCCAAAAATCTACTTAGTCTAATTCCAAAGCTCATGATGGTACTTGCAATGGCCATTTTAGTGACATGGCTATTGCTAAGCGCATCCTCAAAATGGGTTATTATTGGCCCACTATGGAATGATATGGTTACACTTATGTTAAATATGTGTTAAATATAAACATCATGCTAATATTTCACACGTAATTTTATAGGTCTTAAAATTGATTCATTGGTTGTGGCCTTTATCGCAATGGGTATTTGATTTAATTAGTAAAATTTCTCCTCCCTCATCTGGCCATCACATGTTCATATTAACAACCGTAAAATATTTTACAAAGTGGGTGGAAGCTATTCCTCTTACCACTACAATAGGTTTGCACACCATGGAATTCATATTACACAACATTATATATCATTTTGGTATCCCATCCAAAATAATTTTGGATAATGGGCCATCATTCAAAAACAAGGATATGAGAGATTTATGTGCTAAATATAATATTCAACACAATTTTTCAATACCTTATTATCCACAAACTAATGTGAAAGTAGAGGCATCAAACAATATGATAATTACTGTAGACACCAAAATCTAACCACTTGTCATCCATCTGTTTCTCCATATCACAACCATTCATTATTTATATATATATGTAATTATTTAATATATATTTAAATATAAATATTTTTATATTTATAGTTATATATATTTAACAAATATATATGTATTTATATTAATAAATCCTAGCCATATGCCATGACTTAATCTCAACCATTCATCCATCTTAATCCATGTCATATGATCAAGTTTAATCTCAACCCTTCCTCATGTTTTAATCTTGACCACTCGTTGGTGTCATAAAAACCCTAACATAATCAAGGGTAGATTATAAAATATGATTCATTTTTGATGAATCAAGGTCCATAAAAAATATAGAAGATCCATATTATGGAGATTACAATAATTCGAGCACTTTGTCCACTCATAAAACCCTACCTACTTCGCTACCATCTTCCTCCCTCATTGTCGCCATCACACCTTTCATTTCCACCACCGCAAAACCCTCATGAACTAGATTTGGTTCTACATCACTCCCACCCACCCCCAAACACCTCCTAGAGTTCACAATATATTGTTGATCATTTTTGGAATGTTGTTGAGCATTTGTAGTTATCCCTGAACACCTTTTGGTGTTTCTCATAGTCGATTTGTAGTCCACAAGCCCTCAGATGATTTTGGGTATTTGTGCAACTTCTAAACATAGGAACAAGAGCATAGATCAGTATTCTAGCTATTTTCTTGACAAGGTAGGATATTTTGTTGCATTCATTTATATTTTTGCATTTATTTTATAGTTTAACATTGTAATATTAGGGTTTTTAGATATTTACTATTTAGAGGGCCTCACATAGTGGAGACCTTCGAGGTGCTATTAAACCTTTTATGTTGTAATATATTTGTAGGTGTAGGAGCCATATTTTTGGAAGCTATTGTAGCTAGGGTGATCTCGTAGGGATACACAAGCCCACCCACATACTTGTCTGGAGCAAAAGACAACACAAAATACACCATATATTCACCAGTGAATAAAGGTTTCTAAATCATACATTTGTAATCATTGTATCAATACAAAATTATATTGTAACATTGGATATCAAGGCTCCCCACCATAATAGTATCAATATTATTGTCTTCATTTGTGCAATAATATTTTGTGTTGATTATGTTATTTATTGCTTTGGTGTTATCAATTTTTGCTTTAAAAAATGGTGATCACAGTGGGACCCCCAAAGGTCTCCTCATTTTTATTTATCTTGTCTCTAATTTATGTTTCTATTTCTACTTTCTAGGTTTCCATAAGTTTGATCATCCAAAAAATATGAAAACTAGAGTTTTTAGGAGTTGTAGAGTTCGATCAGTGGTCGCACAGACGCCCTCTAGCTTTTGATGGATACCCCACAGAGTCTAGGATATACCTCATAGCATTAAGGAGACTCTAGTTTACATTTAGGATAGTGGGAAAGAAATACATAGGCTTCCTGGTAAGCCTGGTTCAAACCCTAACTCCACTTTTTTTTTGCTTTTTAATAGTGAAATCAAAAGGAAAACATCTATATTATGTTTTAATAAGTAGTTGCATTTTTTATTTTAGGCATTTGCATATTTCATATAGTTTGCATATAGGGTAGAGTTGCATTTATGTATTCATTTTAGTTACATCATCACATTTGATTCAAATTTATGTTGTTTTATGGTGTTTCATTTATTATTTTGTATGTTTTTTGTAATTGAAATGATAAAAGCATAAATAGTTGGATATTAGGGTTAAAGGCTTTCATTTTTGAATTTCTAATCTAGAAACAAGTTCATAATACTTGAGTATAATCCTGTTGTTGGAATCTCTTGATGATTTAGGGCACAAGAACTGGGTGAACCTTCCAATTTTGAAATCTCTTAATGTTTTAGGGTGGATCTTAAGTGATGTACCCTAAGTTATTTTGAGGAGATTGGTGTTTATATCATTTGTTTCTATATTAGACAGGTGAAATATGATGTTTTTAGCATTGAGTGAACACCATAGACAACATAAATTTTAAAAATGAGTCACACACTTTGTACTCAATAAATTTAACAACAATGAGTTGGATTTCATCACCAACCATTGTTCGATATTGGCAATGGTGGGCTTCATCTCCATCTGTCATCTTGCCCCATAGAAACCATAATAACTCATGAGCAATATTTCTAGATTTCATCACCAGAAAGATTATCATTTTTCATCCATCCTAAGATTTCACCTTGCATATTAGCTTAGGTTTGCACATTACAACACAAAAAAACACACACACACACACAAAAAAAAAATCTACTACATAATATAGGATTGAGTTGCTTTTATGATTCTATGTGATTTCCATTACATATTTTTTGCACATTTGACACATTCACCATCCCCAAACGACCCATTAGCTTATGGCTTCAACTCAAATCCAAGAAAATATTTTGAGTAAAATATCTATTATCCAAAACACTTCATCCATGGAGTGTTCCACATATTTCCCTGCAAATTCTATGGTTAATCTTGTAAGTGTGATACAGACTAGCTATTTTGATTTATTTGCAGGACCCTCACATGTTGTGTATACCTCAAATACCGATGTGTTGTGCAGAGACATTAATACCCCCATTATAGAAAATGATCCATCATCCCATACAAATACTACGATCACCTACATAGATATGGGTAAATTTGGAGCTTCTATAAGATCCACTAACCCTCTTCTAGAGCAAATCAATAGCCCATCTAGGCTTAATCCTTCTTCTCAATAATAACTTGCCTACTCACACCCTTTCAACTTCAACTAGGTGTATACCAAACCTATTTTTGAGATGTCATATACACCTTCACATCACTTATCTCTCCCATAATAATTATGTGGCAAAAATATTTCCATCCCATATTCCTATACCACCACCTATGACAATCAATTATATGAAGCACATGTCAATGTTGCTTCATAGATGTTAGTCTCCATTTCATCCAATGTCCTCCATTAAGTTTCAAGTCCTATTGCAACATATCCTCCACCTACCTCATCCATATCCACCACACCTACACCATATGCATAAAAAATTCCATACAACAAGTATGGAAACACCTCAACAAATTTCTCATGGATAAACAAGATTCTCATTCTTGTCCCCAACAACAGTTACAGTTGGTATATCTTAAGCCTCAGTCTATTCCAACCCAAACTACCTTCTTTACCTCAAATCCATCATGGTTATCACAATATTCTTCTTCACTTATGATTTGGGGATCTTGTTCTAAAAGAAAATCAACATAACTCAAACCTATTGCCACACTTACGATATAAATTTACCGCCAACTGGTTAGGTCCATATATCATCTCAGAGAAGATAGGACCTATACCATATATTATAACATCGTTTGAAGGTGTTGAAGAGCTTGAGCCTCTCAACATTCTTCATCTTAAGGCGTTCCACACATAAAATTCAAAAATTTAAAAACATTCAAAAAATCAAAATCTCAAAAATATTTGAAAAACATCAAAAAATATCAAAACAAATTAAAATTCAATAAAATTCAAAAAACAATGCAAAACATAAAAAACACAAAAAAATTTGCATTATGCATTTCATTTTGCACATGCATTCATTTAAGTGCATTAAATTAGGCATGTCCATCCATTGCACTTGCATTAGAATAGGTTGTGTTTGTAATCCTATAAATGACACCATGTTTGTATCATAATCATGCATATATTCATCATCATCATCCATCACCCTTGTGAGTAATTGTATTTTTCAACACAACCCCTCCTGTTGCTATAAGGAATATACTAGGGTTTTCTTGTCATTTAGCCATACGTAGTGATATTCTCAGGTTTTGTAGAAAGCCTTATTTGCTTTTGGAGATGAGGTCTATTTTTGATAGCACCTAGCATATATCAAAATCCTATCACTAATCAAACACATTAACAAATCCTAACTAGGGCAATGAAATATGAACACCACAAAGTGGTCCTAGTCACCTTAAGAAAAATATTTTTACTTTCTCATCTTGTGATACGCATGGTATAGAGTGTTGATCATTGGAAAAATGAAAATCTCCCCCCTACCCAAGAAATCTCTTGCTTACATCAAAATAAGAAAAAATTCCAAAATCAAAACAAATCCCTTTCTCAAAACAAAAGAAAAACAAAAATGCAAAATAAATAGTGATTTTCATCACTATATATGAGCAAGTATCCCAACAAATAAAAAATAAAATAAGGGGGTGAAGAGCTTGAATCCTTGGAATGGTCACTACTTGAAACCATAGAGTGATCCCTAATACAAAAATGGGTTGAATGAATCATGCCTGGCATTGGGGTAGTTCTAAGCAATTTACAAATGAGCTAGCTTTAGGTGGCCTGTATTACCTAGTGGTCTAGTCCAACTATGTCCAAACTTAGGATCATGATGAACATTTGGTGATCCTCATTACAACATGGGCTGAATGACTCTCACTTGGAAATGAGGTAGTCTTATGTCTCATATAATATATTCATTTGCACACACAAGGATAATGAATTTCTTGGTATTCATAACAAAAACTTTATCTTTCATGAGTCTAGGATAGTCATTATACAACTTTTGAGTAATCAACTAGGGTGCTTGAGTCTTATGGAAGACCTAAAAAATTCCTCATAGCAACAAATCATCTCATCTCAGCAAATCATTACATATCACAATTGTTTCATACCACATATGGATGCCTAAATGATTAATTATTATGATAAGATTTAACATTTACATTCATGATTTCTATACATTCTATGGTGTCATCCATTATATTGTTAAACTCATATTGCATTAAGTGATTAAAGCATACAAATTCATTTATATTATATCATCAACATGTAAATAATGCATTACATGCATTGCATTCATCATATCATAATACTATAAATTGAATGCATATAATTAAACCAATATTAAACCTAGGTGTTGTAGGTGAGTTGGAGAGGAAAGGGCAATCCTCCAAGGGAGGTCCCAAGTTCGAATATCCACCCTACCAAAAATCTGAATTGGGTACCCAAAATCCAATTGATAATGTTGGTGCGGGCAGGGATGGGTGCGACTCCTAGGTGACTTTGATAGTATAGAACCCCCTGTTCATGGTCTCTTAGACCAAAGCGGCCCCGCAAAGAGGTTTTCGCTAAAAAAAAAAAAAATTAAATAAATATTAAAGATTATTTTAACACAAATCATTGCATCCATATATGCATATATAGTAGTCCATCTACACATCTAGATCACAACATCTAATCATACATAATATAGCTAGTGCATGTCATCAATACATCACATCATATAACAAATAATCAAATCATCTAAGCATTGCATACATATTGCATCACATGAACATAAAGCACAAACATAATACACATAATGAGTCTCAAAAGATAATATATATATTTTAGATACCTAAATCATGTCGTGCTTATAGTATCTGCTCACATATACACACTAATAAGATCATAAGATATAATATTGGACTTTCCAAGCATCAATAGTGGTTCTCACCACTCAATTGGGGTCTTTTCAAGCCATCCAAGTCTAGCCACTCAAGCCAAGAGTGACCATATCCTAGCCGCTCAAGCCTAGAGCGACCAAACCTTAGCCGCTGCAGATGATAGCAGCCAGATCTTAGCTACTGTAGATGATAGCGACTAAGCCATAAGAAGTAGTTTGCCAAAAAATAGGCCTAATATCAGGTGGAAGTGGTAGTCTACATGCAATAAAGGTGAGTGGGAGTAAATTTGCATTCCTTTTCATGATCAGTTAACATAGGAGACCTGATTTTGCATTTAAACTTTAGTTAACTAGCCTCCAAGCATAAAAAAAGGACAAAAGCTTCTCATGCTAACAACTAGTTCACATAGAAGACTCAAGTGGGCAGTTAGATTTTAGTTAACTAGCCTTCAAACATAGACAATGGAAAAAATATTCTCATGCTAACTTGCACTATGCATGATAAATTCATTTCTAGGGCTTGGAAATAGACCTAGGGTTTCACACTATAAAAGGTGCAAGCCTAAGAGCACTAAGACATATTTTGAATCTGCTATCATTGAGACATATTTTGAGGAGAGCTTTCAAAACTTGGAGAGTTCTTTTTGAGATCACGTGTATGAAGAAGACCTAACGAATTCAAGAGCATAACACCTATTATTTTGACATCAGATAGAGGCTTTGACCCATAAATTTGGGGTAAAGAAAGCAAGGTTTACCTTAGTGGCCGTTGTCTTGGATAGTGGCCTGTAGGCTTAGCTTAGGTTTTAGACATAGATTCTTTTATTCTGTTTCTTCATGTTTTCATATCATTAGCATAGATTTACATGATTTCATGGCATAGTTTCATCATATTTCTATTACATTCTTTGATTAGTAACAACCTCATCCAGGGAGGCAATCTCAAACACCTAAGCGTGTGTTGTTTTTTCATTGCTTGTAGGGCCACAGGTTCATCGAATGAAGTTTGCAACATACGAGAGCAAAAGGGATCCATCTAGGAAACAGACCTGGAGAAGGAGGCATTTGTAAGCCCTCATATATTTCTACGTGAAACCAGTAAGCTTTTTATAAGTGCACCGCGGAAGGGGCACTCTTTGCCTATTTGTAACTTATAGATCAAAATGGGCTATCCCTAAGAGGGACCGACATGTAACCAAGCTTCAATATCAATAAACATATCCATCTTTGTTATTTCATGTTATATGATTTTTCCTCTTGTCTTTCCATTTCATATTTGGTATTTTAATAACATTGCAAGTAGGGTTAAAAAGGGGGCGATGTGTGCATTCTCGGGGTCACTACAGATGGCGATCATGGTGGGACTACCACTAATTTTTCATTTTATACCAAAATATTAACTTAGTTTTATGTGCAGGTCTAGTTGCTCTGAGATACAGTCGCCAAAAACTAGCTGCTTTGAGCTACAATAGCCAATAGAGCTTAGCCGCTCTGAGATATGACAACCAAGAACCAGCCACTCTGGTCAACAATGGCCAGAAATGGAGTGCAGTAGAGGTCAAAACATCGACTCTCTGAGTTGGATCAAAGGTTGGTATAGCTTCTATGATATTTTATAGTTTTTTGCCTTCTTATGTGTATCTAAAATAGATAACCTAAAGCACATTTATGTTTGGAAATAGAAAGAATAAAAGGAGAAATAATTAAGCATTTCACATAGCTTAGATCTTCTTTTAAATTTTCCACTAGGTGTTGCTAGGAACAATGGCTTATACCTAAAAATTTCACCCTAGAATCCAACGTGCTAGACATTGTATGTTGTTTGTTTGCTTTGAGGCCCTGCTAGAGGCCATAGTTGCATGAAATAAAGTATGCTCATACAAATCATAGTATTTCATGCATCTTTCTGAATATTGAAACATATTTTTACACTTAGGTATATAGAAAATATTCATTGCTGCTACATGATGCACTTTATGTTACTCAAGCTTAAAATGAACACCACACACACGTCTCATTTAAACATTGGGGAGTTGAATTTCATCACCAACATTCAATTTAGTCCAGTGACATATGAATTCATCTCCTTTCATTGGTTTTCCCCCTAGATCTTCCCAAAAATGGATTGAGAAACTTACTTATAGTGATACTAAGTTACTTGTGCTCAAACTGTCTCCCATTATTGGAACAATTATCAGTTCAGAGTGGAAGAGCTAGGCGAACCCTCCATTGGGTCTTTAGTGGTGTACCCTAGATTCTTTTGAGAAAATCATGTTTGGCATGAGTGTAATTAATTTTCACTATGGATGAGTCTTCTCATTCTTAATCCAAGAACAAGAGAAAAGAAATCGAAAGAACAACACATCAAAACACACCAAATAGTTTAGGTCACACTTAAATCGATAATAAAGATAAAAATTTATTTTGTATTGTGTGGTTATCACTAAATTGCAACTCAAAATATCAATTCATAGACAACATGGTCAAAACAATAAGTAAAAACCCTCGGTCTGATATCGAGGGAGAGACAAAAGCAACTCATACCCATAGGCAGAGTCACAGTAACATTGAACGACCTACCCATAAGAGCATGAGACATAGCTCCATGATCCTAATGGGTGATAACTCAACCCTTGGGGGATATCCTTGAGAAACCCCAAGTAAAGAACCACATCATGGAAAAAAGTCACATAAACAAAAGGAGGCTTCACAACCATCCTCATTAAGGAGACATGAGGAGACCTCAATGGCCTCCTCTAAACACACAAAAACATCTCAAAGATGTAAGGAAGCTTCAAGGGCTTCCTCCTCACATGGACATAAATAAGGTTCTAAAACTCATTCTTCACATAGGTATGATGAGACTGCCACATCTCCATCCACATGGAGAAAACATGTTACCACCAAGCCCTCTTCATCAAGAAGGCAAACAAGAATTGCAACACCTCAAGACTCACAAGAACAATATGAGATAGTACTACACACTGAAGGACGTGAAACTAGAGCGACATATAGTCATGGGAATTAGATAGAAGAAAACCTTCATACAAAAGGAAATATTCCTATAGACTATGACCTCATAGGAGTGAATGGCACCCCATAAGACCAGCCATGGAAAAAAATACAACGAGACATGTTGGATCAGTTTCCTACACAACCAACCCAAAGAACTATAGCTACTAATAACTCTGCATCTGGAACCTCATGAATTGTGACTTCTAAATATGCCTCCCAGTCTGGGGGCACCTTAGAGAGACCCTGTAGTAGACGCATGGAGTTTGATCATAGGGATACTCATCAGTACACTAAAAAGACACATTAGCTAGCAAGAGTACAGATACAACATAAACCTCCTCGAGGAATCTGTGAGTCAAGACAACAAGAACAAAGTCAGATAAACATGAGTCTTCTATAACAATGCAAACTTATTGAATGAGGGGGTTAGAAAATGCATTACGTAAGGAGTGAGAGCTAGTGGAATCTCTCGAACAAGAGAAACAAAGAGAAAGACTCTTGCGCCAACATAAGTAGTGTTTAAGAGAGCATGATGAGTGGCTAGATCTTAACAATTTATAGACAAATGGTGGTGACCACCAATAAAAAAGATGTGGTGAATTGCCTAAAGAGAGGCACACTAGAAAAGATATTACACAACAAAATCCCCTACAAAATCATGAATAAAATTCGACTAATGGGGGAAGGGCAAACATAAAAAACCAATATCACAATCCTGAGTCCCCTCGTAGGAGGGATGAAAATAGAACAAATCAAATGGATAGATAATTACCTCCATTGCCACAACAAATAGGCTTACAAGAGGATGAAATACATGCATCAAAGGTATTTCAAGAGCTTACTGAAAATATGAAAACCTTTGAGAAACAAGAGGCAGCTAGGAACTCACCAACATTGGGAAAAATACACAACCAACCATTGTGCCCATCAATCCCTAGCCCTCCATATCATAAGCACTTTGAGATACCTAGGTTAGAAAATTTTAAGGGTGAAGAGGATGCACAAGAACATGTCACCAATTTTATCAATGCCTATTTTCATCTTGAAGACAATGACACTCTCATGCTAAGAACATTCATAATGATATTTTCAAGTGCTGCCACTCAATGGTTCAACCAACTACCTAATCACATCATTACCAACTTTGAGAAATTAGTAAATGCATTCCTAAAGTGTTTCTCCTTTGGTTCTAAGAAGAAGGTGAACCTTTCAGACCTGGCCAACTTGAAACAATATGATGATGATCCAGTAATGTATTATGGGAATAGATGAAAAAAATTCATGGTAAAATTATCATTCTCCGTAACCACAGAAGAGATCATTCACATGTTCACAAAAAGTTGCTCTAAACACATCTCCCTCTTGCTACAACTTCAGTAATATCATTCATTCGAGGAAGCTTTGGCATAGGCCAAGCTCATCGAAGAAATAAAAGTAGATGAGAGAAACATTAAACTCTGGAACAAAAAGGAGTGGAACAATAATGGTAAGAATGACAAGTATAAGCAGAAGTAGGGCAATCCTACTCCAAGTAAATCAAGTCGTATTGGCTACACCTAGTGATGGGGGTATGCAAAAATCCCAGAACTATCAAGCACATCCCCCGTCGGCCAACTATGACCAAAATAACAATCAGGGAAGAAACCGAGAATGCAAGCTGCCTTGTTATTTCATGCTGATAGAATCAATGCAATCAATCTTTAATTAGTTGAGTGAGGCCAGGAGGATCAAATTTCTTGATATACCTCTTATAGATCCCAACCATCCTAAGCCAAAATGATATAGGGAATCAATTTTACCCTTATCATAGGATATTGGGGCATGACATTGAGGCTTGCGTCGGGTTTAAGCATCAAGTGCAAAACATGATTGAGGCAGGAGAACTCAAATTTGACAACCCACTGGCTCCCGATAACAAATATATGGGCTTATACATAAACCTATTTCCCAATCATGAGGCCCGTCGAGATCAAGGGGTGCAAGTCAATCAGGTTTGAGCTGACATACCTACCCATGGATGCGTTGGGATGGTTGATATTTTTAACATAGTAACAAGGACTAGGCGGTATGGTCATCCGCAACCGCCTACAACCCCCATGAACATCCCAACCACTCCTAGGAAAAGGTAAGACAACCTTCCAGGTCCACCAACAAGACATGTGGTAACTATTTGGAGTATATTAGAGAAAAATCTATAGACGACTCCAGCTAAGTTATCCATCTATGAGCTCATACAACAGTCCCCAAAGCATAGAGAGACTCTAATGGAGATTTTAAGAATAATTGAGCTTCAACCACAAGATGCGAATGCATTAAATCACTTTGTGGGACAAGTACAAGAATTTTAGGAGCCTATAATCTGATTCTATGATCATGATATTAATATAGTTCTTGTTGCCTTACCAGACCCTCCACTAAACATTGTAGTGGCAATAAATGGCTTACCTTTCAAGAGGTTTTTTGTCGATATAGGTTCATCGATAAACATCATCACAGTAACTTCAATAGAGCACCTCAAAATCCCCAAGTACAATATCATTCTGGTAGCTTACACATTGAGAGATTTTAATGATGCTTTATGCAATATTGTGGGAATGATAGTCCTACCCATAAAGGTGGGGCACAATACCATCCCCATGATGTGTCATTTCTTGGAAGGGTCTATGTAGTATAACATCGTCTTAGGATGCCCTTGTATAAGGGCCATGAAGTGTGTACCTTCGATCTTACACCAGTGTATCAAGTATATGCACGAGAACAAAGTCTATGTGGTTATGGCTGATGAAGAGCCTTTTAAATACATTAATCAGGTGGACATTCAAGGAGAATTTGTAATTCCTTATACCCACCTATACGTAGTGCCTTCATCCTCAACAACACAAGTGGATAACAAAGACAAAGGGGTAAGAAGAGACCCATGCACTTCAACACCTCTTGGTGCACTCAAAATAGTCAATGCTACTAAAGTACCATCAACATCAAAACCAAAAGATAATCAGAAGCTAAAGGTGCCCTTAGTTAAGGAAGAAAGACCAAATGAAGTGCCAAGTCTATGGAAGAAGAAGATCTTCAAGATCAAGATGAAGATAGTGATTATCACCCTGCTTCACTAGTATCATCCGTAGGGTCATCCACGTTGCATGCATAAATACACTTGGCAAGCATAGGCATAGGGGAGTACCTTGTATAAAATATTAACTTTAATCCTATCATTGAGTCAACAAAAAACATGGGAAGGCCTAAGGACTTGAGGCTGCTAGTGGGAATAGTGGTTCCACTTGGAATCCCTCCCAACCAAACCAATTTTATCTATGCCAACCTGGACTATGCTCATAAGTTTTCAGATATAGAAAAGGATAGTGACAAACTATTCATGATAAATGTTCGTTACCTCTCTAACCCTGAGTTTTCTCTAAGCTACTTTGAGCATTGCCACTGGCATGGCTATGGCATTGGCGTATATGAGCGAGGGCGCAGGTGGCCATACGAGCCACAATATTAGCTTCCCTCTGAAATATTTGGCTTAGGCTATTATAGAAGAGGTCGAGATGACTCATGTACGGTGGCATGGAAATATTAAGCTTAGGGTTAGGAGAAGACATTGATTTCATTACTTATCACCCCCTAAGAATAGGAAATTTGAGCAACAAACAAGTGGCCATGGTAAACATACCGCAACTAGAAATTTATTATCCAAACATCTCTATTGATTCCAACCCAATAGGGTACAACTCATGGGATGATGATAATGGATATGAATCAAGGGATGATGAGGCACAACTTGGATTAGCCTATTAGGGGCCTCGCTATTTACAATGGTTCACATGGTCCATCCATGATGAGAGTGGATATACATCAGATGAAAGTTACTATGAATCATAATAATCAATAGAAAGAGCCTACTTAGGTCTAAGCCATCAACCCATGACTTTGAGGCAAGAGACAAATGCAAATGGATTCTTCATAACTGATGAATAATATGAAGATGAAAGATATATGGCCTACTTGGGGCCAAAACATGAGCCCCTTGTCTTAGGACCACATACCAATGCTAAAAATTTCTAGATAAGTGACGATGATTTTGAGGATGAGACTGATATGGATTATCTTGGACCTCACCACTCACGATAAGTCAATGAGCTAGTAGAGAGAGAGGTGGCATTCCATGTCATAGACCCTCATTTCTAATTTTTTGGGAGACCTGTTGACCTAGCTGCCATTCATTGGATGGTCAATTCCCCTTCGCCTACATTTAGAGAGCTATTAGAGCCCAATAATCATATTTTCCACCTTGCACATGGGCCAGATCCAAAAATTCCCATTCCTCCAGAACCTCATCACGAGTATGGAAGGGAAATCCCTGAGACAAGATCACACCCATGTGGTCCTACAGATTTCATCCCATCCATCAACATGATCTCCATTGATATGACCACTCTGCTTCATAATCCAGCAGATCCTACCAAGTCATTACAACTCGATATAGAGGCTATTGATTGGGATCATGCTAATTCACACATAGATCAGGAAGACCTCTTCCCCAATGAAGAGATGCTACAGCTTTTTCATTTTGCATCAGGTTGTGCATATGATGTCTTCCATGTTGGTTTGGAACCTAAGTCAGTAGGTCTTGTGAATCTTGTCGATGACATTCATTTGATACCTATGCCTCATCAGCTAGAGGATGGGTCACATATGTCTATAGAAGACTTTCAAGGTGGACATCAACGATGATCCTATCCAACCAAGGAAAGTCAAGTTCAAAGAAATTTTATCTCTAGAGTAACAAGCCATCATAATTCCTCTCCTCAAGGAGAGGCAAAACATTTTTTCTTGGACTTACAAAGACATGCCAGGAATAGATCCAAAGTTAGTCATTCACAACCTTTCATTGGATCCCATGAAGAAGCCAGTCAAGCAAAAACTGAGGAAAATGCATCCAATCGTCGCTTTGATGGTGAAGAACAAATTGCAAAAACTATTGGATGCAGTATTCATAGTTCCTATAGACTACCCTGAGTGGGTGTCAAACATGGTACCCATGGGGAAACCTGACGAAAGAGTCCATATCTGCACGGATTTCAGATATTTAAATAGGGCAACACCAAAGGATTCATTCCCATTGCCAAACATAGATGCTCTTGTGGATGCAACCGTAGGTCATGAAATGCTCTCCCTAATGGATGGTTTTTTTGGATACAACCAGATCCGGATTAAGCCCGAAGATCAACATAAAACTACTTTCATTACTCCATGGGGAACATTCTATTACAAAGTGATGCCATTCGGTCTCAAAAATGTTGGTGCCACATATCAATGGTCCATGACATACATATTCCATGACTATATGCATAAAATCTTAGAAGATTACATGGATGACTTACTGGCCAAGTCCCTGTTGCGGCAAGAGCACGCCGAAGTCCTTAGACAAATATTTGATCGCCTCATAGAACATAATGTCCGATTGAATCCTAAGAAGTGCATATTTGGCATAACTTCTGGAAAGCTTTTGGGATTCATCGTATCCAAGAGAGGCATCGAAGTAGATCCTACAAAGGTAAAGGCTATACTAGAAATGGTCATCCCTACCAACATTAGGGAATTGCGGAGCCTACAAGGCAAGATAGCATCCATCAAAAGATTCATCGGGCAATTATCAGACAAATGCCGACCTATGAATCGATTGCTATGCAAGGAAGTCCCCTTTCATTGGGATGAAGAATGCCATCAAGCCTTTGCAGAGATCAAGACTTATCTGGCAACACCGCCAGTATTGGCTCCACCAAGGTCAGACATACCATTTTTACTATATATATCAGCTACTAATTTTGCATTGGGCACCATGTTAGCCCAAAAGAATGAACAAGATAAAGAGCAAGCCATATATTACATTAGTCACACCTTGGTGAGTTATGAGCTAGGATATGCGTATGTCAAAAAGTTGTGTTTAGCAGTGGTCTTTGCAACTCGAAAGTTGTGACACTACATGTTGAGCCATATGACCTACGTCATATCAAAACAGAATCCTTTGCAGTACATGATGAGCAAGACATATCACAATACATGTACCACAAAGTGGATCATGCTATTGATAGAATTTGATCTAGAGTTCGTAAGCCAAAAGTCCATCAAGGGACAAGTCATAGCAGATCAATTAGCAGAGGTGCCTCTTTAGGATAACAAGCCTCTCACTATAGAATTGCCTGATGATGCGATCTTTGCATTATCAGATCCATCGAAAGCTTGAAGAACCTAAGAAATAAAGAGACATGTCATTGTTCTTCAATGGTTCGAAGTGTGAACAAGGAGGTGGAGCAAGGATTGTCTTTATCACACCATAGGGTGCTCCATTACCCTTATCATTCAAACTAGACTTCCCATGCACAAAAAACAATACAGAATATGAAGCATTGATCCTAGGACTCCAAACAGCCATAGCAATGGGTATTAAAATATTTAATATCTTTGGTGACTCCTTGCTCATAGTAAACCAGGTCAAAGGACTATTCCAATGCAGGTGCCCACTCCTGAAGACTTACAAGGAACTTGTTGACACCTACCTAGCCTAGCTGGAATGGTATGACATCGAGGCAATCCCTCATACATTAAATAGATTTGTAGACACCATGGCCTCTTTGGGATCCTTAATCCCTTAGAATCCATCTGCTGATTTTACAACCATTCATGTGAAGCTTTTGACAATCAAGAATCAGTCAACATGATCAACATCAAGCCAAATCAGGATTGGTCCTTCGTAGCTAGAGATTTCTTACAAATGACACCTTGGGGGTCTTTGATTTCCCAAGGACCTATGGAGTGTGGTGCAACCATACACCATAGAGTTGTTCCTCAATCCGTGTTCACTAGCTCGGAAATACAGGAAGGGCAAGTCATCCTTTCTATAGAAGTCGTGGCTTATCAGGATTGGCTTTCCCAACTACGGGACTTCCTGAAGCTTGGAATAGTACCTCAAGGTTTGTTGCATACTAAAAGGTGAACATTCAAATAGAGAGTAACAAGATACATCTTGCTAGGAGAAATCCTCTATAGATGAGGATATGATGGAGTATTACTCCATTGTCTTGAGCCCCAGGAAGCATCCTGGGCAATTTCGCAAGCTCACGATGGAACATGTGGAGGGCATTTTAGTGGCATGGCCATCGTTAAGCGCATCTTGAGAATGGGTTACTATTGGCCCACAATGGAAAAGGACTAATGTGAGTATGTCAAGAAATGTAGTAAGTGCCAACATCATGCAAATCTAATGCACTTACCATCGCAAGCTTTGTAGCCCATCCAGGCAGCATGGCCATTCTCGCAATGGGGACTAGACTTGATTGGGAAAATCTCACCCCCGTCCTCAGGCCGACACACATTCATCATAACAGCCACATAATACTTCACTAAATGGGTAGAAGCGATCCCCTTAACATCAACAACTGGACCAAGGATTACGGAGTTTATACTCCATAATATCATAAGTCATTTTGGGGTCCCTTCTAAGATAATATCGGATAATGGGCCATATTTCAAGAACAAAAATGTGTATGCTTTAATGAAAAAATACCATATTCAACATAGTTTTTCAATACCTTATTATCCACAAGCAAACGGGCAAGCAGAAGCCTCAAACAAAACAATAGTCTCCATTTTGAGGAAGACAGTGCAAGACAATCACAAGGATTGGCACATGCAGTTGCCTCTTGCACTATGGGCATATAGGACTAGTATACGGATGCCCACTAGGGCAACACCATTTTCACTAGTATATGGCACTAAGGCCATCATGCCACTAGAGTTAGAAATTTTGACTCTATGCATAGCATTAAAGGACTTCATAGATGATGAAGCTGCATGGCAAGGCCACCTTGATCAGTTGATGCTTCTTGATGAACGTCGAGTCAATGCTTTAGAGCATCTTCATGTTTACCAAGATCACCTTGCACAAGCTTACAATAGTAAATTCCATTTAAGGGAATTCAAGGTTGGAGATCTAGTGCTCAAAGAAAACCAACAGAATTTGAATCTGTCACCGCATCTACGAGATAAGTTCATGGTAAACTGGATAGGTCCATACATGATTTCACAGAGAGTTGGGCCTGGAGCATATCGCCTTATATCATTAGATGGTGTTGAAGAGCCTGAACCTCTCAATATCATTCACTTAAAGGTATTTTACACATAAAACACAAAAACATTCAAATATTTCATAAAAAACAAAAACATTCAAATATTCCAAAAACAAAACATTCAAATATCATAAAATTCAAAAACAACAAAAACAAAAAAAAAATTCCATAAATTCAAAACATTCAAATATTCAAAAAACATTCAAATATTCCATAAAATTCAAAAACATTCAAATATTTCATAAAAACAAAAACATTCAAATATTTCAAAAAATCAAAAACATTCAAATATGTCAAAAACACAAAACAAAGCATAAAAACATAAAATTTCAAAAATACAATCAAAGGCTCCAAGGGTAATTCATACCGCTTGGTCAAAATCAAATCAAAGGCTCCAAGGGTAATTCAAACCGCTTGGTCAAATACAATCAATTCAAAGGCTCCAAGGGTAATTCATACCGCTTGGTCAAAATCAATTCAAAAGGCTCCAAGGGTAATTCAAACCGCTTGGTCAAATACAATCAATCAAAGGCTCCAAGGGTAGTTCATACCGCTTGGTCAAAATCAATTCAAAAAGGCTCCAAGGGTAATTCAAACCGCTTGGTCAAATCCCATCAAATCAAAAGCTCCAAGGGTAATTCAAACCGCTTGGTCAGGATCAATACCAAAAGCCCCAAAGGCATAATAAGCCCTTTGGTCAAATAAATCAAAAATACAAAAACAACATAAAATCAAAAATAACAAAAACAATTGCATCTCACATCTTGCATCCACAACATTGCATTGCATTTTCATATCCACTACAATTGCATATGTCATGAGAGCCTTACAAGTGATACCATAGTTTGTCGTGCAAATCATTCAAATCCATACCTCCATTAACACACGTGTGTAATTGTGTTTTTCAACACAACCATTATTTGTTGCTATACATAATATACTAAGGTTTTTCGGTTAATCAACCACACCTAGTGATCTTATCAACTTTTGAGGAAAACAACTTTGATTAGTAGAAGGTAAGGTCTAGCCGTGATAATGCCTTGGATATTCAAGATCCCGTCACTAATTGAAACACTAAAATCCTAGCTGGTACAAGGAAAATATGAAAGCTGCAAAGCGGTCTAGGTTACCTTAAGCAAAAAGGATTTTCCTTGCTTATCCCCATGTGCAACCGGTTTAAAGGTGTTGAGAATTGGCAAAAGGACAAGCTTTACCCTATCCAAATCCCTTGCTTAAATCAAAATAAGCAAAATCCCAAAGCAAAGTACATATTCAAAAGGCCAAGCATACAGTCAAGATTTCAAAGCAATAATCCGATACACAAATCATATATTCAAAATTCAAAGAAAAATCATAGCTCAAAAAAAAATCAATAAAAAATAAACAGTGATTTTCATCACTACATATGAGCAAAATAAACAGTGATTATCATCACTACAAAAATCCCCGCTCAAAAGAAAAAAATCAATCAAAATAAAAAGTGATTTTCATCACTACATATGAGCAAATATCCAAAGCCAAAAAGAAGCCAAAAGGGAATAAAGCTTGAATCCCTGGAATTCTCAACATTGTACAAAACTGGAAGGAGAAATCCTTACGCATGACGATATGTCTATTACAATTGCTTCATGCATTTGTGTAGACCAATGTTTGAATGTGGATGAGCTAGCTTAGGTAACCCAATATTGCCTAGTGGTATAGTCCAACTAAGTCCAACATAAGGATGAGATGAACACTTGAGGATCCTTGATCTTAGCAATGGGCTGAAAGAATCCCGCCTGACATCGGAGGAAATGCTTGAGTTCTACCTCAAAATATACAATCACATGCACACATAGAGATCATGAAAAACCAAGTCCATGGTAAAAGCCTTACTTTTCAAAAGTCTAAGTGGTAAGTAGACAATGGTTGATAGGGTAACTAGAGTGTTTGAATCTTTGAAAAGCCCCAAAAATTCTTACATAGCAACAAATCATAACATCATTCACACCATCACATTCTTTATAAGATTCTATAAATTAGGGGGTATCAACATAGTAGGACAGATACCGCATATATATTAGAAATAGTATATAGACAGCCACTGACTACTTTATATATTTTAATTTACAGAAACTTATTAAGAAAATACATTACACACCATTACATCTCATATATGAATACTTAATCAATTCTTATGATAAGAGTGATTATTTAAATTCATGATTATTTTTTTACTTTCTATGGTATCACCCATTAAGATTGTCAATATCATATGCATTTCATATATTTTAAGTGATTAGAGCATACAGGTTCATTTATACCATTCCATCACATAAGTTAGATGCATACAATTAAAGCAAAGTTAAAACATGCATTTAGCAATAACATCACATTCACAAAAACAAGTCATTAATCATCCATAAAGCACATCATAAAACATATAGGCAATATCCATTTGCATACAATCATAAATTCATCATTCATCATCAAAATACATCGCATCATATCATCAAATCATATAAGCATCTACACATCCATCTAAGCATCTTCAAATATCATCTATCATCTAACATATCCATCAAATCATCATAATACCATCATCACATCATATCATAAAACAAAATAACAACAAAAACATGAGCAATAAACGATACACATAATAAGTCATAATGCAAAGCTATCATAAAAGTATGTGTGTCAAGTCCAATGGATGTACAAAAATGCCCATGGGCTACAGTCATATAGGTCAGTCGACCTCAAAAATGGATCAAGGACCAAGTAGAGCATCAATCAAATACCGGGCCTGAGCCCCCTGCATCACCTCCTCTAGTGCCACCTCCCCCTATGGTGGTGTCGTGAGTCGAATGATGCGAGCCTATCGGTCTCTCTATCTGAGTCTGGGTCCTCTAGCTAGGATGGGTGGAAGACTACCCCAAGGTGGAGCACCCATTGACCTGTGAACCACCCACACCTATTGGATCCTTAGGGACAATCCCATGCCTCCTGAGCTGCATCTGAAGAAGGGTAACATGATCCACAAGTCCCCGGATCCATGCCTCATGCTCATCCAATAGAGACTGAAGATGTCCCACATCTACTCCTAAACCTACCACTAGAACCTCCTATGGTGTAGAAGGAGGAACAACAAACTACATCCTGACATCGCCACCCCCAATAGTAGCCTACAAAGCCTATATCTATGCTGAGAGCTGCTCAATGGTAGCATCTCACTGCTATACCTAGATCTTAGTGGCCTAAATCTTAGCCTTGACCTCATGTAGTTGTGCTCTCAGAGGAGAGTCTCTCTCCTCGGGCTCTAACTCCTCCTCCTCCTCAGGAACATCAAGATCCTCCACTACCACCTACTCTACTGGCTGGCCCCATACCTCGATCCTGGCTTAGAACTATGCATCCTATCGGATCTGTGCCATCACCCCTACCATCATCCTCATACCCTAGGCTACCAATGCCATGCCACATCCGATCACCCCACCACTGAGTGTAGGCCTCTATAACTCCCCTAGCCACTCTAGGGTCAACAGTTGGGGCATCCTCCTCATCTAAAAGCTCTATGATCTATCGTGGAGGTAGGTCCTTCTCTATTGTGAGGTGCCTATACAAGAATGGTATCAAGGGCACATCCTACTACAATACATACTGACGAAGAACTTGAGAGTAGAAGAAATACTCCTAGATGGAAATCTTACGGCCAACGAGCCATCGCTCGTGTCATGTCCTGGTAGTAAAGCTAGTTGGATCATCCCAAGCAGGGCACTCATAGTAAGGCCACCACACGACATCTTCGACCAATAGTCTAGTGAAAGCATCAGTGTAGTGGGACAACTCCCCTATGAAAGTGTGGCTCTTACGCTCCTCATGCTCTCGAGCCCATCTAGCAGCATAGCACTGTGTCCGAGCGTCAATCATTGTAATCTTGGTTAGGAGCCCCTTAGGGTGATCTACCACAATATGCTCCCATCCCCAAACCTGTAGGAGCAAGCTACAGGTAATGTTGACATGTCCTCATCGATGGATGTGGTACAACTCATCATAGCACTAAGCCAATAGTGATCTACCCCATGCATAGATGATAGGCTCCTCGCTATCCAATAGATCCTACACCATCGCCAAAAGGTTCCATGGGAACCTCAAACCCGAGCAGTCCAGGATAAGAACATTGTTGATCACCATCAGCAATACGACATGCCTCGCCATAAAGATGCCCTCCTCGTGCCAATGGCTGATGGACACTCCTCCGGACTTGTTGTCCTTGAGAGCATCCATAGAGTGCCCTCTAAACACCCGAGTGAAGACAACCACCTGATCATTAGTGGCCAAAGAGACAATGGCCACCCCATCGAATGGAATTTGAAAGATCCTATATACATCCTCCAGCGTAATGGTCATCTCACTAGTCGGGAGGTGGAAGGTATTAGTCTATGGGTCCCAATGATGGGCCAAAGCCATAAGGTAAGCCTGATCTACCATGATGTAAGGTAGCCTGATGATGTACTACAACCTACGGGCTTTGAACCATGCCCAGTCTGTATCATCAAAGCTAGGAAGTAATTCAAGCAGGAGCTTTGGGTCCTGAGCCCAAGCAGTAAGGATCTAAGCAAAGAAGAAGAAAGACAAAGCATAACTACAGTGCATCTAAGGCATAATTCACAATAAACATGAAAATGGTGCAAAATAGTATGGACTATTCTAAGTCTAAGAAAAAAAGGATAAGATTGCACCTAATAAAACAAATCAAAATTCAAAAATTCCAAAAAAATAAAAAATGTCATAAAAATTCAACAAAATGCAAGAAAACAAGGCTTAGGGTTTAGCCGTTGTTGCCTACAATGGCCGAAACCTGGCCGTTGGAGGCAGTAGCGACCAAGACCCAACGGTCAAATTTTTGACCATTGGGATTCAAGCTTGGCCGCTCTGAGCGATAGTGGCTCAGAGTTGGACGCTCTGAGCGATAACGGCCAAGGGGAGGCATGGCAAACCCATGAACCCTTGGCTAGAAAATAAAAAAAAATTGCAAAATAACAAAATAACTTAAACAAATCAACATAGGGAGGGAAAACAAACAAAATGGAAAGCAAATATTCCCACCCAGGCATCAAAACTATGCTAAGTTTTAGAACACCCAAAATGGTGGCAACAGGTGAATAACGAAAAAATTCAAAAACCCTAGGTTAAAGCCACTAACAAAAAACAAAATTGGGGACTAACCCACCATAGCAAAGGGGAAGCTAAGCCTAATTACGGAGTTTGTTCATTGCCAACAGGTTTAGTGAGGTTCAGTTTACCCATTACTTAGTGAGGTTCAGTTTTACGTAGATAAGGAAAAGAGAGCTAGGGTTTTGAAGAGAGAAATACCCGAGAAGCTCTGGCTCCTCCAGCAGTTGATGTCTCACCCTGCGCAACCATGTCCTCAACACCAACAAGTTTCAAAGTCACAACCGTCGTCATCACACCAGAGCTCCCAAAGCGAATCTTCAAATAGTGAAAGTGAAAGGTCAAACCCTAGAAAAGCAAATTTTATATTTCCTTAATTATGCCTTGGTCGCTGCTGACATCAGTGGCCTGAACTTCTTGGCCACTCAAGGTGACAACGACCACAGGTAGGAACTCAGAGGCCACTGGACCTGACAACGGCTAGATCCACAAAGCAAAATAAGGGATTTTCTCCTTGAGGGATCCCACAAAAATAACAAATAAACACACTTTGGTGGTTTTAGATCATCAAAATGTTCAAAATAACAAAAAAATCACATAAAAGCACAATCTCAGGTAGGCCTCATATCTAGTTACCTACTCTATCCACTTGGCGATTGCAGCGATTTGCACTCCATGTATTTCGGTGAGATGAGTAGATAACCATAAGGCCACTTGGGGCAAAAACAACTCATTTTGGAATTATGATGTGCCACCCTTCAATCCCAAAGAAGACCAAGATGGTCGGACTGCTCCATGGGTGCGAAAGGATCATCCTAATTCCCCTATGACATCAAAAACATTAAGTCAAAGTGATACAATCTAAACATAAATAGAATCACTCATCCTAACTCCCTAAGAAGGCTATTGATAGCCGGACCGCTCCTCGGGATAAGGATGGATGATTATCATAAACAATTGGAATCACACTTGGATGTGGGATTTCCCATTAAAAGCAACAAATGCTAGAAAGGAACCAGATTAGTCATATTGGTCAAGCGACTTGTCACTTCATTCATTGTCATTTCTTCACCAATTCATTGTGTGAGGAAGTAGTTCAAAACTTCAACATAATCATAATCAAAATCAACAAAATATCACTCGATCATAGCAAAATCATGTTCATCCTACGAATCATTGCATACAACAATCACAAATTTCCCTTGTTTGCTGGGAACGTAAGTAGACATGACATCTTCAATTGTAGCTCTCCTACTGGTCGAAATTGTTGTAGCAGCTAAAGCTACCCGATTGAGTTTGAGGAATGAGTGCAATTTAACATGCCCAAGCCACTGAGCTAAGTCCTCCAAACGTTGAGGCAATGATTCAAGGGATGCATGCCATCTTGCATGATTGGGCCATCCGAAGTTGATCAGACCATTGATCACCATACACCCTACAAATAGATCAGTCTATGTTTTTGCTCAACATTGTGTTTTCCACACAACATATCACAAAAAGGGGCATCTGTAGACACCTAAATCATGTCATGCTTAGGGGAGTTGCTCACATAGACACACTCATAAGATCATAAGACATAATATTGGACTTTCCAAGCATCAACAATGGTTCTCACCACTCATTTGGGGCCTTTTCAAGCCATCCAAGTCTAGCCGCTCAAGCCAAGAGTGGCCAGATCCTAGCCACTCAAGCCTAGAGTGGCCAGACCTTAGCCACTGTAGATGATAGTGGCTAGATATTAGCCACTGCAGACGATAGCGGCTAAGCCATAAGAAGTAGTTTATCGACAAACAAGCCTAATCATCGAGTGGAAGTGGCAGTCTGCATGCAATAAAGGTGAGCGGGAGTAACTTTGCATTCCTTTTCATGACCAGTTCACATAGGAGACTTGAGTTTGCATTTAAAATTTAGTTAACTGACCTCCAAGCATAAACAAAGGACAAAAGCTTCTCATGCTAACAACCAGTTCGCATAGAAGACTCAAGTGGGCAGTTAGATTTTAGTTAACTGGCCTTCAAACATAGACAATGGACAAAAGCTTCTCATGCTAACTTGCACTACGCATGAGAAATTCATTTCTAGGGCTTGGACATAGACCTAGGGTTTCACACTATAAAAGGTGCAAGCCTAAGAGCACCAAGACATATTTTGAATCTGCTATCATCGAGACATCTTTTTGAGGAGAGCTTTCGAGACTTGGAGAGTTCTCTTTGAGATCACGTGTACGACGAAGCCCTGATGAATTGAAGAGCATAACACCTATTATTTTGAAATCAGATAGAGGCTTTGACCCATAACTTTGGGGCAAAGAGAGCAAGGTTTACCTTAGCATCTATTGTCTTGGACAGTGGCCCATAGGCTTAGCTTAGGTTTTAGACATAGCATCTTTTATTCTATTTCTTCATGTTTTCATATCATTAGCATAGATTTACATGATTTCATGGCATAGTTTCATCATATTTTTGTTACATTCTTTTATTACTAACAACCTCATCCAGGGAGGCAATCTCGGACACCTAAGCGTGTGTTGTTGTTTCATTGCTTGTAGGGCCACAGGTTCATCGGATGAAGTTTGCAACATACGAGAGCAAAAGGGATCCCTCTAGGAAACAGACCTGGAGAAGGAGGCATCTGTAAGCCCTCATACATTTTCGTGTGTGGAACCGGGAAGCTTTTATAAGCGCACCACCTCTTCGTGGAAGGGGCACTCTTTGCCTATTTGTAACTTATAGTATCAAAATGGGTATCCCTAAGAGGGACCGACATGTAACCGAGCTTCAATATCAATAAAGAGATCTATCTTTGTTATTTCGTGTTATATGCTTTTTCTTCTTGTCTTTCCATTTCATCTTCGGTTTTTTAATAACATTGCAAGTAGGGTTAAAAATGGGGCGGTGCGTGCATTCTCGGGGTCGCTACATATATATATATATATATATATATATATTTGTGTGTGTGTGTGTGTGTGTGTGTGTGTGTGTGTGTGTGTGTGTGTGTGTGTGTGTGTGTGTGTGTGTGTGTGTGTGTGTGTGTGTAGATCAAAGTACATAAAGGGTACATCAAAAATACCCACAAGCTACAATAGTGTAGGTCATATGACATTAAACTTAGAAATGATATAATGTACTCATAGCATGATCATGAATGGCCTACACCACTACTATCACCTCCACCATATTTGACCTCTTTATAAGTCTGCCTAGAGCTGGTACATATGCATCTCTATGATATACCACCTATCCAATGACTGGGATACACTGATTACTGTCTAGACTCTCTCTACCTACTTCGATGGGAGCCCCCTATTGTATATATATCTCTAGGAGTGTCACCCAATAGACTAAACTATACCTGTAAAGTCATAATATACCCAACATATATGATCACCTGTGTGGTAACATCCTCTAATAGTCCCTATAGGCATCTAATATCTACATCACCACCTAACCCTGTGGGTCCCTAAGATGCTAGAACAACTATTGTAACTTGTGAGGTATAAGGGGCACTGGTAGCCACCCTGAGTGCATCTCACTCTATAGGTATAATGTCTAGTTGTACCTAGAGAAGATCTCATTGAGCAATGATCTTCTTAATCTCTATAGTCACCAAGTCAACCTATGTCTGGAGAGTGGTCCTCTCCTCCTCGTGGCCCCGTCATTACATCTATCCTACTATTAGTTGGGTATGTAGTGCACCCATATAATCTTGTAGGATCGTTAAGGAGGTATCTCTCTCTATGATCTATGTCCAAGCCATATGTAGCTATGTCTATAGGCTAGATACCTAAGCCCTAAGTTGTGACACCTCATCATTAGGATCCTCCTCACCCTCCTCATCTTGAGCCCCCTGCTCTAGTGCAGCATCCTGGCACCACTATCCCTCTATCCTCTGGAAAAATCATTCCTCCTTTAGATCATCAATCACTGCCTCGATACCCTCACCATATCTAGATCTCCCTATAGGACCGTCACCCTACCATAGCTTGATCATACACCAAGCATCATAATCTACAATAGTGCTAGTGTTTGTTTACCTTGAATCCTAAAATGTGTCATCCTCATCTCTTAAGGAGGTCACCTATGGCCATGCTAGTTGAGTCTTTGCCTTAATATGGTGGTAGATTACTGGCTCCTCTTGGATATCTTGGCATATCCTAAAATTTTTGGAGATGCGAGAGAAGTATAAGAACTCTCATACATCAGGCTTGTGCTCGATGATCCACCGATCATGTCTAGCCCACCTTAGATAGTGGTTTACCTCCTCCTATGCTAGGTAATCCATATAAGGACATAAGATAACCTAGAAAAATCATAATCCTATGAGCCTATCCATGTAGTGTTAGAGGTCCCCTACATGAGACCTACTCCTGTAAGTCTTAGCCTCTTGAGGCCAACAAGCTCCATAGCATTGCGATGAATATGCTATCGTACCAATCTATTAGGGTAGTCCTTTGGGATTATCTATGCTAATGTGCTCTCGAGTCAAGATCTGAATCATCAGGATACATTCCACTCCTGCTTGTCCCAATTGGATGATGCGATAGAGATCATCATACACTTGCACAAGGAGAGTACTCCCTTGTGATAGAAAGAGTGGTTGCACTGTGGTTCTAGCCAAAAAGTCCTACACTCTGGCCAGGAAGTTCCAAGGGAACCTCACTCCAAAAGTATCTAGAAGCACAAAAATCATGATAAATTGCATTAGGATGTCCCGCCATCGTGTGAAGACCTACGCCCTATACCAATGCTTAGTAGGCACCCTACCATGCTTAGTACTGCTAGTGCCTCATCAATTTTGACATCAAATATCCTTTGGAAGACTGCAATATTCACCTCGATCGATGAAGAAGTGATGGCCTCTCCATCAATAGGGATTTGAAAGATGTAGTACACATCCTCTAGAGTGACTATCATCTCCCCCATAAAAATATGGAATGTGTTGGTCCATGCATCCCAACGATGGGCCAACATAGTCATATAGGCCTGGTCAACCCTGATAGATGGTAGGCATAGAACATAGCCGAGGCCTATGGATCCAAACCAATACAAGTCTACCTAGGTGAGTAGGGGTAGTAGCTCACAAAGTAGATTAGACTCTCGTGCCCTCGCAAACAAAGTCTAAGAGACAGTAATAACATAAATAATCAAAATATTAAAAACAATGAAAAATCAACTTCAAAAGTACAAATAATTCCAAAAACACTTAAAAAAATAAAAATATATATATAATGCACTAAAAAATGCAAGTCTGCACTTGAAAAATCCAAAAAACGTAATTAAATCGAGTCAAAAATAAAAAAAACAATAAAAAAATTCAAAAAATTTCTAATGTTTCTTAACAGTGGTTTTCACCCGTGGCCAGCATCAATGATCAAAATTTTGATCGTTGATGTTTGAACTCAGTCGCGGCTGATAACTATGGCCATAAATTGATCAATTGGGATCCACGACTACCACTCATGACTATGAGAATGACCTCATTCAAGGTCAATTCCCACCCCAAGCAACCCAAAAAATAGAAACCCACCCACTAATCTAGCCTAGATCTACTCCTAACTAGGGTGAGGTTCATTACCAATAGTTTAGTGAGTTTATTTTTCCTATTAATTAATGTGGTTTATTTTTAAACTGGATAAATTACATAAGAGAGACTATGATGCTACCTTAGAAGCATTGACTCCACCACTTGTCAAAGCCTCAGGTTGGTTAGCCATGGGTTTCGCTAGGGTTTTTAGCAAAGTTCTAGATCAAAAGTCTATCTCACCTCTAAGAGATCTCACTATCAAACTAGCCAGCTAGAAATAATGAAAATAAAAATACCATATTTTTTTTTTTATATTTCTAGCTCAGCCTTCACCCATGGTTGGCAGCCGTGGGTGCATATTAGGGTTTTTCAACCGTGGGTGTCAGACGTGGCTAAGGAAATTGCCAAAAGTAGCTATGAATGACAACCATGTCTAGCAGGAAATAATAAATGCTCTCAAAATTTCACCATGAAGAGCTTAAAATACAAAATTAAAAATATGCAGTGGTCCAAAAACTTCAAAAATTGCAAAAATAACAAAAACATTAAATAAATTAAAATTTAAATGTGCTTCGTATTCAGTTATCTATTATACATTGCAATTGTAGTGATTTGGACTCCATGCAATTCGGCAAGATGAGTAAATTACCATAGGGACATTTGGGGTAAATTAGTCATTGTTGACTTGAAATGACTTCACCTCAATCTCGAAGAAAGCCATGGTGGTCAGACTACCCCACAGGAACAAGGCGTTCATTTTATTTCTTCCATGACATTTTTAGCAGATCATCAACAATAGTGATTCAAGATAAGCCTAATTGGAATTGCTATCATCTTGATTCTCTAAGAATGCCATTACAGTCAGACTGCTCCATAAGATAGAGATGTACAATTACTATTAATGGTTGTAATCATGGTTAATTAGGCCTTGCCATATAAAAAAATGCAAAAGTCTTAAATAATCCAAATTATTCATCTTGGTCAAGTGACTCATTAGTTTATTAATTGTCCTTCATTCATCGAATCGTCGCTTGAGAGGATAGTAATAATATCAAAAATCATAATCAAATTCAACAAAATATCACTCGATCATGTAAATCACATTCATCTTACAAATCATTGCCAACAACTATTATAAGCTTACCCTTTGCTAGGTCAAAAAGAAAATATTATAGTTAAGCTTGAAGCTCCACCTATCAAAAAAAATGTAGCACTGACTCTACCCGATAGTTGTTGGATGTACGAAAAATTTACAAAATTAAGTCTTCCATCCCATTGGAAGCAACGATTCTAAGATGTGCATCCTTTTGAAGGACTAGGCATCTATTGTTGATCAGATCAATGATCATCACTCAACCTACAACACGGATTTAGGTGGTTGCTTAACATTGTGTTTCCCCACAATGCTTCCCAAAAGGGGCATCTGTAGATATCTAAAACACGTCATGTTTACGATACTACTCATATGGGAATACTTACAAACCATATGAATGAACTTGGAACTTTCCAAGGCAAATAAGTGGTTTTAACCACTCAATTTAGGCATCCTCAGCCTATTCAACCTTAGCCATAGGTGACACCTGCAGCTAAGATCTCAGATGCAGTTGACACCCACGTCTAGGGTCCTAGTTGCATTTGAGAGCCACGACTAGCCCTATAACTATATCGGTCTCCCAAGACAAGGCAAATTATTTGTTACAACTGCTTTTGCAACTAATTTGGGTAGTTTTGAGCGAAGAAGCTTTTGGATTCTTCCTACCAACTGCTCCAACCTCCCAATTCTTGATCTTGGCTTCTCAAGGAAGCTAGGATGAGGAATTGGGGAGGCTATAAGACCCTCTCCAAATTAGGGAAAACTATAGAAGAGATTTCAAGTGAATGTAGTGAAGCCCTGCCAAATTGGAGAGCCACATACAACCCTTGAGGAGTGTCTACATGTTTTCCATTTGGAGAATCATGACTATGTTTGAAGCAATGAGGATCTCAAGATCTTGAGAAGTAAGCTTTGCTAATCGAACCATATCCATTGTAAATTTGAGTGAACTTCACCACCAACCTATTCTAGAACAACAAGGCGACCCTTGGTCATCAATTCTTCAGAGGAATTGGGAGTTTCGGGCCTTGGTTACAAAAGAAAGAGGAATATTCCCTAAGTTGTGGCTATCAACCATGGCTAATAGAGCTAGTTGTGTTTAAAACCCACGGCTAGGGTTTGAATCTTTTTTCCCTCCATTTTAGCTATAGGTTTTCAATTTCATTCATGCAATTAGTTAGATCTAGCTTAGATTAACCTTCATTTGCACATTTGTATGGTTAATTTGAGATATTAGAGGTAGCTTTGCCCTTATTTCATCATATTTACTAGTTTGCATTAATCTTCTTAGATTAGATCTATTTCATGCTTTCATTGCAAATTATGTACTAGATTGACTAGATTTACTATTTTTCAAGCATGCTTTACCATAATTTAGATATTTTGTAAGCATATTTACAAGTCTTTATGCTTTCTTTGCATATTTACCATATTTCTTGCAATTTCTTGGTCAAAGCCTCATCATGAGAGGCCTCATATGCTCCTAATTGTGTTTTGTTGTTTCTTGCATGCAGGATACAAATTCTTGGTAGCTTCAAGGCACTTTCAAATCAATTTCCTCAAATCAAGTGAGAAGGCATCCATAAGCCCTTAAGCAGTTCATATTGAATCTAGAAATCTTGTGGATTGTACCACCCTTTTTTAAAGGCTTCAAAACATTGTATTCATTGTATCAATGTTTTGGTATCCCTTAGAGGGACCTACTTGTAACCGATATTCATCATGATTTAATAAAATAAGGTTTCACATTCCTGTTAATTCATTGTTATACATGATTTATTGATTTATCCTTGGTATTAATGATGCAATAGCTTAGGTGCATGTTTTCTAGGATTGTACACTTAGTTGTCATAAAGATATAGTAGGATGAAATTATAATTGTGGCTTATTGGCTTCCATTGATCCCATAAGTTAAGAAGAGTGTATAATTTGAGTGTTGTGTGTGTTGTTGGTTGTGTATATATACAAACTTGGGTTGATATGTGACATTTAAAAGGTATGGGTTTAATTCCTAAAATATTAAATTTTATTTTGTATATGATGTCATTCATGGAATCACACAAAAGGATTATGTGTGACTTGGATACTTAAAAATTTCATTGGCATTGTTTCTATATTGAAATAAATAATATTATTGGGACCTAGAGCTTGTAAGTTTGAAATTTTGTGGTATTATTATTTTTTAAAGGTGTGAGAATAAATTTAATTTGTATTAACATCTTTGTATTTGATATCAATTTCATTTTGATGTCAATATAGACCATGTGGTCACCATGATCATTCTATAGGATTTCAATTGGAAAAAGATCATTGGTTTGATCCACAATATGCACACAATAACATACATTTTGGAGGATGCTTGGATGTGTAACCATACTAGGTTTTGTGAGCACACAAGCCTATATATTTGGATAGTGTTAAATTTGTTATAATTAAATGGATAAATATCCTTCTAAATATCCATGGTTATATTATAGCTATCTCATGGAACATACAACATCCTTGGTAGGAAGGGAACAAGTTTAAAAATCATGCATTGGATTTCAATGAAGTTTTTTTCTCACCATTTTTAGAAGGCATGCATTGGTTGGGTCTCCTTGTCCTTTTCTAACCTATTATAACATATTGTATGTTCTTTGGCTCTTTTAATTAACAAATATCCAATGGATATTAGTGAATTTTATTTAATATGGCATGGCAATGAAGGTAATGGGTTCATATCATGAAACCTTCATATCTCATATTTCCATGAAATAGACTTTGATTGGTAATTATTATAAAGTACTCATCACCTATTATTGATATGCAACCCTATGAAATGAATCTACCTACAACAATTAAATTAAAACAAAAAATATGCACCAAATGGGATATAAAGAACAAATTTTATTAATTGCTTATAATATTACACTATTACAGGCTACTTTAAGGAAGACACCTCCTTTAGAAATCCTAATAAAAAATGGAATATTCCCTAACTATTCTATAATTATAATACAATTTATATTAATGAAACATATGAGGTCTTACAAAACCTAACCCTAACCCAAAATAGACTTTGAGTCCCACTAACTAGTCACAACATTAAATCATATTAATACTGTGACTAATTACAATAATTAAATGGTTAGGACATAAGGGTCTTAACATGTCCTCCCTATTCATACACTATGTTTGTAAATATTAAAATGTAGAAACTATATTGAAGCTAGTGGGGTGGATCCCATGTTGCATCTTCAAACTATAAACCCCACTAGTACACCAAAAATTCAAAGAGAGTGTGGTTGCAAAGTTGGTGGGACCAATTATTCAATATTACCATTGGTTCAAGAAGAATTGACCCTTCAATATCAAGCTTAGGCAAGGTTATTTGTAACTAAACATGTTGACTAAGGACACTCTTGAAATAGAAGACATGAAAAACTAGGTGGATCTTGGAGGTGGATGGAAGGTCCAATTTATAAGCCATAAACCCAATGCATTAAAAAAGGGATAAGGCCCATAAAATTTGGAATCTAATTTATGACGACCTTTTATATTTGGTAATTTTTTTATTATAGGGTTGCAAACATAAAAACACCATATCACCTTCAACGAAGGACCACTTGGAACAGTGTTGATCATCTTATTACTTTATTCAATTTTGGGCCATTTTCAAGTTGTCCTTGAGAACTCAAATAATTCTCTAATGAGTGGAGAGAGATAAATACATGGCTTGTATCTTAGAGCTACTTAGAATTTAGGAAATAAGTGAGGATGGTGATTGCTCGTACACTACTTCATAAGGTGTCATATTCATCACCATATGATATATGGTGTTGTACCAATATTATACTAAGGGAAACCATTTGGCCCAGTGAGTCTATTGCTTAAAAGCAAAGCAATGTACGTAGGTATCTAGGCATTTTTTGACAATTTTTGTCAAGCCATCAATTTGTGGATGATATATTGAGCTCATGTTAAGGTGAATAGTCTCTTCCAAAAGGTGTTAGTGAATATCAAATATTGGTCACATACTATAGAAGTTAGCATTCCATGGAGGTTAAATATTTGATTAAGGAATGGTTGGATGACAATGGAGGATTTATATGGATGGGAAAGTGAAAACAAAGTGAGAATATTTGGAGAGACAATCCACCACCACAAAAATGATCAATTTTTCTCTAGATTTTGGACATCCTTCAATAAAATATATAGATATCTTGATCCAGACTCTCATTAGAATTCATAGGGATTTCAACAAACCTAGGATCTTGATTATTTCTCCCTTGAGATGCTGATAAGTATTGCATTCTTCAACAAGTCCTATGGTATCATATTTCATCATTGTCTAAAATCAATTCTCACAAACTCTTTCATAGGTCTTGAGAAATCCATAATGATCAATAGATGGAGAAGCAATGAAGTTCCTACAAGAATCAAGCATGGATAAAAAAATTAGAAATTAACATAACACACCTTTTATATCATAAATAATTTTCATCCCAAGAGTAATGAAGTTTTCTACTCAAATTGTAAGTGTTATATTGAAGGAGCTACTAAATTGAAACATCTAGATGCCATTCCTATTGAATATCCTACATTCAATCAGGTATTGGAAAGGATAAATCACACAATGATGGTAAAGCTTAAAATCTATGGGAAATAATATCAACAACTAAATTATCCTTATGCTTCTTATATACAATATTTTAATCATAACCTAATAGTTTGAAGACCCAATTTTATTTCTTTGGAGAGGACACATGCTACTCCAAGAAGAAATTTAAGGCTATGATGATCAAATTAATATAAAAGTGTCAACCCAAAGGACAAGTATGCCATTTAGTCACCACATGAAGTATGGCAAGCATCTCTTTCTCATAAGTTGATCTGGCTAGATTCTTCCTTGAAAGGGCTTTGTTGGTAAAGGCCAAAGGTTGTCCTTGTTGCATCAATACTACTTTGATGCCAATATAGAGGAATAACTCTCAATAGTAAAGGTTTTAGAGATATCTAGTAGGATAAGATGGGTGTTGTACACATAGCTTACTTAAAAATATCAAAAGTTGTTACAATTATCTTGGTCCAATGAATGAATTATTTTTTAGAAAATCAAGAAAAGATTGTTAGGATCCCATCATAACCCTTAATGTAATAACTTCCATGATGTAATAATTCCTAAATAACATGGGTAGTACCCATGATTAATATATTGTAATGTTCTAAGTTTTATATTATGTAGTGCCTATGAAAAATGGCACCATTTTTATGTAACACATGGTAGATAGGTTATGTAAGGTGGCCTTATTCATGTAATTCGAGTGGCATTGTGCATGTAATTTGAGTGGCACTATACATGTAATTCAGGTGGCATTATGCATGTAATCCAGGTGGCATTTTGCATGTAAGCCAACCATGGAAGGGAACTCTTTAAATACCTGAGAAGACACCAATGTATTCATATTTTTGTAAGTTAATGAAGTGTTGAAGGAGGTTGCCCCCTCGAAGAGGCCTGCGATTTTATCTTATTGTGATATTGTTCCTTTATGCAATTTTTTTTTATAATGTGTATTTTGTTTTTAATATTAATATGATTTTTATGTGAGTTTATTTCCAAGTAATTGTGTGAGAGTGTGTTTATTCGAGTTTATTTTATAGTAGGATCCAAACAAAGAGGTTGTAATGCTACCTTTGTCCTTCACAAACTTATGATAATACCTTATGATCTCTAAAAATCCATGAAGACTCTTGAGATATTTTAGAGTTGAAGTTTACATGTCTTCAATCTTCTTGTGGTCAACCTTTACTCCAAATGATATTATACATTCAAGATGCCTAATATTTGGTTTCCCAAAATAACACTCCAAATGCTTGGAAAACTATTAATTGTTAGTTAGAATTTGGAGTGTTTGATCAAAGTTAACTAAGTGTTCATCCCATGTTTTTCTATAGCCCAAGTTATCATCAAAAAAACCAAAATGAAATTCTTGAGAAATGGAAGAAATTTCTCATTCATCAAGCTTTGGAATGTGGATGTTGTTAGCTTTTGATGGGAGGTAGTACAACCATAGGATGAGAGATAACTAATATAAGATAACTATAAAGCTAATGGCACAATAATATGGAGGAAAATAAAGAAATTAACATCTGCAAATAACTTAGAAATATACCATTAATGAGAGTGACAAAAGTAGTACAATATCATATAATGGAGGACATGAACACTCCATGAAAGTATATGAAAGAACTAAATTGTACCTCACTACATATTGTATACCTACTATATCACTCTTCCTCTCTCACACACTATATCACACTATGTATGAGGTATTTATATAGAAATATAAATTGCTTGACCTTTAATCTACCTGGGACTCATGTACTTGTGGACTACATGCACATTTACACCATGCACATTGACAATTGTGCATTTATTATAATACTTGAAGCGAATAACTTACTTTATTATGAAGTAAAATTCAACTCTAGATATGTACCAAAGGTGGTACATTTACATGAAATAAATGATGTAATATAGTCTCACACCCCCCTATATTACATTATTTGGGTATCGAAGACTTTAGTATTCAATATGGATCTTTCATCTGGTACTAGAATTGGTATCCTTCTTCATTGCTATATGTGTCCTGTTCAAGCAAGTAATTAATATCTTCATGAAAAAGCTATTTTTTCTAAGAGAGATTTAATTTCATTATCTATAAGATCTTCTAGTTCTTCAATTTCTTGAATCCTTTGAGCTAAGTGTTCCTTCTGATTTCCTCCTTGATATTCCAATTGAGGTAGTTGAAACTATTACTATCGAGGAATATTTTGAGCTTGATATTACCTTGGTTAGAATACCTTGTTTGGTTGGTTTCCATAGTTTGTTTGACTCCCTTGATTTTGGTTCCTTGGATTGAATCTACAGTAATTAGTACTATGAACTTTTCTCCTACATGCATGGCAATATCTGTTATTCCAAGGCTTTCATACTTTTGAAGACGAGCCTATGTTTCCTTGTGAAGATCTTTTGAAATTAATATAGTGTTAGTCATCTCATATTTCATTGTACTTTCTACCTCATATTATTGAATAATGTTGATTAGCTCATCAAATCATGTATCTTTACGTAGCACTTGTATAGATGTAACTAGATGCTTGTAGTTGTTTGGAAGTTCTCTCATGGTTAATTGAACAAGGAATATATCTTCAACATTTTCTCCCAAGGTTAATAATTTTTCCTTAATGTTTGCTACCTTTGTTAGGAATAGTTCTATATTTTCTCTATTTTTCATTTTTAGAGAATGTAATTGAGTTTGAATATTTAGAATAGTAGCTTTACTTTTCCCTTCAAATAGTTTTTCTAGGGTTTTCCAAGATTCTGTAGATGTTTCTACTGAATTGATGTAAGGTTTTATTTCATATGTAATGTAAAAAGTTATTATCATTAATGCTTTTTCATCATTCTCTTTAAAATTTTAAAAATATGTATCACTTGAATTAGGTTTAGTAGTTATTCCTTTGACAATTTCCCAAAGCTTCTCAACTATTAAATTTGCTCTCACTTTATTTTTCCATGAGAAATAATTGGGACCTTTAAGTAGTTGAGATTTTGTAAGGTTGAATTTATTTGTTGTCACGATGATCCTTATATCTCCCTAGTGTATGAATTTATTTTGATAGAGACATTTTTCAGACTTAGGTTTTGTAGAATTCCTTATGTCTCCCTACTGACTAGAGTATGCTATAAGCTTAATAAAATGCTTAGTAAATAATAGTTAATTTTTGAATTGATTTTGTAATATTTTGTAAATCAACTTCTATTTCACCTTATCTCTCCTAATGAACTATGCACCTAATTTGAAGTTCTATATGCTTGGATTTCTTTTGCCTATTTAGTATGAATATGAGACAAATGTAAGTATATAATACCAAATTATTTAAGTAAATGAAGAAATTACTTTTATATCCCTTGATATTAATAGTTTAATATTTCTAAATTCCAATAATATATTTTTTGTGTAGTATACCTTATAACTCCCTAATTTGGAATACTAGAAAACAATAATAATAGTATTTACAAATTTAACATTTTTTATTTACTAAGGTTGACAACCTTATATCTCCTATCTGGTGATTTGCAAATATTTATAATTTCTTCTACCTTTGTTAGGATAGCTTCCTTGATTTTTAAGGTTGTTATTTTAATAATTGTAATCAACCTTATGCTTAACACCTTATAACTCCAATTTTTAGAAAGCAAATAATTAAACAATATATTTATCTTCCTTCAATGTAGGTAGCTTGGATGGTATGCTCTCACTGGACAATGATAATGTAATCGATTTTTTTCTCCTTGGATAGTTGTGATGTAGGTAATTTTTCTCTCCCTTAAACACGGTGATTTGAATGGTTTAGCTCTCTCTTGATGGGGTATTGTAAGCTTTTACTAGATTTTGGTATTATTTTTTCCACCCAAACATTAAAAACATGATGGGTGCTGGAATCATTGATCGATGATAGGCATTTAGTGGACATCCTTTGACTCCTCAAATTTTGGCTTTCAATGCATCTTTGTTGGAATGTGACTAACTTCAATATCCTCTCCTCAAACTTCGCTTATGATTGCTTACACTTGCTTGGACTTGTTGGTCGCCAATCTGGAACTGCATACCAGGGCGGGCAGGTGGATCAATGCCAAGCATAGAACGGTGATTGCATTAGGATAGGGTATATTATATCAAAGTGGGATAGTTACTTTAGGGGTTGGTCCCAGCTATCTATACCATAAAATAGGAAAAATAGGAAAAGGGAGAAAGAAATAAAATGGTCGTAGCCATAACTCACAAGGATGGGTATAGCTGCATCAAGAACTATGTAGGGGATATACCACATATGAAACACAAACCTGACACCTAACATAATACCCAAATATACCTTGTTCTAGCTCCTGTTAGTGGTGGACATGAGGCAAATTCTAGGACCAATGAACAAGTGCATGAGATCCAGGATGCAGAATTAGAGCACTCCTGTTTGACTGGATTTAGCAGAAATATACCCACAGTCCATATCCACAAATGCTCACTCTTGAGTCACTCAAGTAAACCCCATGAAATCTAGACAAAAAAATAACATGGGATAACTTAAATGACCAAATAGAAATAGACATCCATACAATTAATAAATAATAGGGAGATAAAATTAGAGACCAAACAGTGCAAAATTTGTATTTACATAGAGGTAAACCTTACATATGAATTGTAATGGCTAAATATCCACCCTTATGAATGACTAACATTCCACTATTTATAGGTATATTTACATGAATTAAAAAATTAGACATTAATTGTGAAAGGTAGGAAGATAATCCTTGCAGTAGACAAGCATCGCACTGGTACATTGTTCCTTCGGATAGCATCGATATTCTAGAAGGAGGTAGATGTATTTGGTTCAATCTGGTCCTTTAGATCTTTTGATGCTTCTACCCAATTCATCAATTCTTATCTACCTTTTCTTTCTCCTAGACTTGTGATCTTTTTGTTAGGTAGATAGTGATAGGTTTTGAGATGCATTGGGAGTAACACACTAAAAATCCATCACATACACTTACATTATCAAGTACCCAAACTACTACAGTCACATGTATGTCTTCATCCTAAAAATTCAGGTGATGGTGAGAGTTTTGCATACCAAGTGAACACTTTCTTTGTTTCCTTTTCTACCCATGCAGATACTGGGAAATGAGGGTGGGTATTTTTTTTAGGTCCCACCCCTTTTGCACTTGTATCTCTCACCGAGGATGTGCAAGAGTCTATCTCCTTCCCAAGGGTAGGATTTTACAATTTTTATACCCATTCTACCCCTTTGAAATATCCACCCAACTAGTTGGGTGGGTCTTCTAGGAAATTTCACCCAAAATTAAGGGTAGATGTCTATTGCTCTTGTTGCCCATCCTACTTCATTCTATCATCCGCTCATCGGTTTGGTTTGCATGTGGTTACTGCTGCTACTTTTACATCTTCCACCCTCCATAAATACCTTCAAAACATGGCAAAATCCTTTTGAGGAAAGGGGATCGCTTCCTAATGAAAAGAGTGGGTGAAGGATGTAAAATTTTACCCACACTTATGGCAACTTATAGGGGTTTTCCACATCATGGAAAAAATAAACCTAGAATGATTGGGAAATATAACAAACACAACAAAGAAAAAAAGGAGAGGAAGGAAGGGCATAGAGGAAAGGAGGACATGAAGAAGGAGATGATGCAAGGAGAAATATGAGAATGAAAATAAGTTGAAATAAATTGGACATCTAGCATGGAAAAAGGCAAAGTAGAGGGAAAGAAACTTGGACCCAAATAATGAGAGTAGAAAGGAGAAACAAGGAAAATAAATCCATAAGGATGAGGCCAAGATGACCAACATAAAGAGTACTGCTATGGATAAGAGCAAAAAGAAGACAAGTAGTGGAAATAGTAAGAAAATGCTTAAGAATATTGGTATAAAACACACACGAGAAGGAAGGGGAGTAGGAAATAGTAGAGATGGTGAAGCCTTTGTTACCAACCGAAAGAGTTATAAGAAACAAAGGTGAGAAGAAGGTGAAGGGAAGGAAAGGGTGAGGGAACAAGGAGACGTGAAGGAAAAAGTAGTCTAAAGCCTATCAAGTGAAACCAATTAGGGATAGATCCTTCTTCATGAGGTATGCTTATGGATTGAATCCCCCTAAATGTAACCCATCAAAGACTTGGGATATTCCAAGAGTAGGCAGATTACCAATTTTCCTTATCTCTTCTACACCAAACCTTCTTCTTCACATAATCCAAATATGATCTTCTTTTACCGGCTATTATCAACCAGGAGGCCATTTATCTTCAACCATGATTTGTGTTTTACACTCTATGAACTCATTTGCATCATACCATAGCGGATATTTATAGCATACTTGCATTACCATGTGCTTGCATATGTGATTTCAAAGGCTTGCTACACCTCTTGGGGATGATTTAAGAGGCCTTGAAAATTATTGAATGTATCCTTTGGGCTATGGGGTCACGACAATAATATATAGAAGAATAGAGAACTAGGACAACAACACAAATATGGAGGAGAACGCTATATTTCCTACATAATTTTTGGGAAATCCTTCGCTGATGCCCTCCAATGTCTGACCAAGTGGTAACTTTTCATAGGACTTTATTGCATGAATGGTTGGTGATAAAACTTGTTATTCCCAATGCATTGGCCCTACATAATGCAAGGATTTATTTATTGGTCACAAAATTATGGTGTGATAGGCATGCCTGAGCTAGGATATCATATGTAAATAATCCTCTAAATATGTAGTGGCTAGAACAGATCACATTGTATTTGAGGCACCACTTATGATTCATATGGCACCATCCATCCTTGATTAGAATTATGATAAAATCATAATTTTTTTTTTTTCCTAAGCATTTGAACACTCAGGCATTTGAATCCTAGGGTGGCAATACATTTTTCCACTATATTCCACCTTTCATGTGGTGAGCTATCAAGGACCATATTTTCATGTTATCCCTCTCTAAGATTGGCCAACTATGCCAATCTCATGGCCACCACTTCCTCCATATTGAGGCACTCCTCCTACTCATGGACATCCATGTCCTTGCCCAAGTCCTATTGATTTTGGGGTTGATTTGTCTCATTGTCTTCGTGGATGTGGTGGCTATGGCACACCTTCTCCTAGTATGTGCACACTGTATGATCCAACACCAACTCCTAGAAGGAACTTATAGGATGGAGCCTCCACATTAGAAATTGCTCGACTCTGATTGTTTTCTTGTAGAGTTGTGGAAAACTGGTTTCCCTCAATTATTGTAGAAGGAAGTTGATCTCAAGACCAAAATCTTAGATGTAGAATGGATACTCCTAGGTAGATGTTGGGAGGATATATTGTGAAATCCTCTTCTAGCTCTTCTCAAAACATATATTGAAGTTCATCACACTTTCAAGAGGGTTCCTCTTGATAAGTGTGAATTGATTTAGAGACTAGAAGGGGTCCTCTATTTCAACAAACTTATCCATGAGAGGCTTTTCCAGATCTACCCATATAGAGATGCTTCTAGACTGTAAGGTTTTGTACCAGAGACATGCTCTGCCTTCAAGGGAAGCAATAAAAAACTTGATCATTGTATATTTATGCACAATATTGTGAAGGGTTGCTAGAGAAGCCATATTTTCAAGGTGTTTCTTCATATCTCCCTTTATGCCACTATATTTTATCAAGGCATCGAAGGTGGCTTCTGTAATATCATGCTAATGATGGATATTGAGGGGAATAAGATTTTTCCACTAAGGGAACAATGGCCGATCCATTAAGAAACCAGTCATTTAGAGGTCCTGATTGTGATGTTAGAGTTGGAGTCAGAGTCGCTAGATGAGTATACTATCTTTGCTAACAAGGCCAAGGTTACTCATCATACCTTGAGTCCTACAAGATTTTTAGATCTTCAACATGGACGGGTGACTAGTCTCATGATATGGTTGTGCTACGTAGTTGGAGTTTCTAGGTTAATTTGAGAAGATTTGGGTAAATTAGAGATCCACAAAAAATGAATTTCCTAAAACATGGGGACTTAGTAAGTTTCCCATCGGAGTTGCTAAAAAATATTGGTTGCTAATCCAAAATCACACACTAGGTTTGGCAGGAGGATCAATGCTAAGCATAGAATGACCATCGCATCAGGATAGGGTAGATGATCTCCAAATGAGACCAATTTCTTTTGGGGGTTGTTTCCAACTATCTTGCTATAAAATAGGAAAAAATAAAAAGGTGGAAAAGAAATAAAAAATTTGTAGCCAGAATTCACAAGGATGGGTATAGCCACATCAAGACCTATGTAGAAAACATAACATGTATGAAGCACAAACTCAAAATATAATAGATCATCCAACAACACCTTTTTTTTTATTTCCTATAAGTGGTGGGTGGGATGCAAATTCTAGGACCAGTGAATAGGTGCATGAGATCCAGGATACAAAATTAGAGCACTCTTGTTTGACTGGATTTAGCAAAAATAAACCCACAACCCATATCCACAAATTCCCACTCTTGATTCACTCAAGTAAACCCCATGGAATACAAACATCATAATAACACAAGATAACTTAAATGACCAAACAGAAATAGACATCCATAAAATTAATAAAGAATAGGGAGACAAAATTAGAGATCAAATAGTATAGAATTTGTATTTACATAGGGGTAAACCTTACATATGAATTATAATGATTAAAGAGCTTCCCTTAGGAATGAACAACATTCCACTATTTATATGTATATTTAAATGAACTAAAATATTAGATATTAATGGCAAAATATGGGAAGACAAGTATCGCACTGGTACATTGTTCCTATGGATAGCATTGATCTTCTAGAAGGAGGTAGATGTATCTGGTTCAATCTAGACCTTTAGATATTCTAACGCTTCTTCCCAAATTATAAATTCTTAGCTACCTTATCCTTATCCTTGATTGGTGATCCTATGGTTAGGTAGCTAGTGATAGATTTTGAGATGTCTTGGGAGCAATGCATCTAAAATCTATCATATACACTTACGTTGTTAGGTACTCAAACTACTATAGCTGCATGTACATATTCATGCTCAAAATTTGGGTGATGGTGGGAGTTTTGCATGCTGGGTGGGTACTTTGTTTACTCTTTTTTCCATCTTTGGGGGTATTGGGATCAAGGACAGGTATTTTTTTGAGGTCCCACCCCTTTTGCACTTATATCTCCCACTTGTGATGGGCAAGAGTCTATCTCCTTCCCAAGGGTGGGCTTTCACAATTTTTTTGTCCATGCTAACTCTTTGAAATGTTCACCCAACCAGTTGGATAGGTCTTTTAGAAATTTCCACCTAAAATTAAGGGTAGGTGTCAACCCGCTCTTGTTACCTACCCTGCTTCATTTTGCCATTTGCCCGTCGGTTTGGTCTAACCTGCAGCCACTATTGGTACTATGACATCTTCCACCCCTCCATAAATACCTTCAAAACTTGATGAAATCCTTTTGAAGAAAGAGGATTACTTCCTAATGGAAAGAATGGATGAAGAATGCAAAATTTTTCCACAGGACTTCATCATAATTGCTTGGAATTGGGTGCTTATGTAGCTTCTATTCTCCTTATAATTGCACCCACATGTTACTACGAACTTGTGAGGAGTTATAGTAATTCTTTGGTATTTTAGTAATGATCCTTTCTTATTTAATCGATTGGAAATTATGATTATGCTCACAATGATACCTTTCAACATCCAAAACTTAGATGTTATATTAAATATCTTTCTTTGTGAGTGTTATCGAACACTCTATTGTATATGACAAGTGGAGGTCTTCTCAATTTCATGTATGGTATTTTCCAATGTCTATCAAGCTTTATAAAACTTCTTTGATAGTGAGTATACAATTATTCTTCCTTGCTCTTAGCACTTTCTTCAGGTGAAAGAAATGTGCTTTTCTTCATAGTATTGCCTCTGGTTTGATGAGGTTGGTTCTATGGTGCTAATCTCGATTGACAAATTTCCCACTATAATGTACCTATTCTATTATCTATATGCTCTCTTCTCTTTTTTGTATCATTTTGTAATTACTGCACTAATATACTATCCTCTCATGGGTTCGATGCTTGTAGATGTTCACTATTGTAGATATCAATGTTGTGTATGATAGGATACGATAATATGCACTAGATATTGAGCCCTAGGATGGATTTTTTCTATAGTACTATTGATCCCTTAATTGGCTCATCTCTTACATGCTATCTACCTATTACTTGCTTCTTATAGATGGCAATCATTGAAATATTTTTGAGTAGTTCCACTTCAGACACTTTTGATAGTGCTAATGACCAATATTGAGATTATTTTGATTGGATATTTGATGTTGATGATATGGCCTCTTATAGAATAATATTCTACATTGAGTGTCTTTAAGACACTTGTATTTTTGTCTCCCTTTGATAGAGATAAATATTTTGCTCTCATACAACTCTGTAAAAACCTTTATTTGCACCTTTAATATGAGACACTTCAAGTCTCTTCTTGTAGCTTCTTTCTATAATTTTATGTCTACCTTCTTCTTCTCCGCTCCTTGGAGGAATTTTTATATACTTGGAGGCTTATATAGGCCTCAATAATTTGTAGGTATTGAGTATTGAATAGTGTTTTTAGACACTTTGATATTTGCAGATTTTGTGCTCTTTGGTTTTCTCCTCAAGTTAATAACCAATGCACATAATTATATTTAAGAGTAAATAAGTTAAAAAATCTAGAATATTGCAATAGTAGTATCACCTTATTACTAATTCAATGAAATAATAATAATAACTCTTAAATAATGTACTAATAATTTTTGCAACTCTCTTAAGGGTAAGTAATTTGTAATATGCACTACAATCAATGTTGTAGGATGTAGTCTTCTTGATTCTTAAATAGACAATAGGTAGATGATATTTTATTTCTATAAAAATATATCTAAATACTATTTAATTGTGTAGGTAATAACCTTAAAAATAACTTTCTTTTGCACTCCTTGAAGACTATAATGCAATATTATCTTTTTGCAACTTCTAAAGAATTAAAATGGTGCGTAATGGAACTGAATAATAACCCAAGATTTAGTTAAACTAATAAACTATTTGCACCCAAGTTGCTTACCTTAATTATCATTGTAAATGAAGGATTGCAAGTGATTAGATTTACCTTATTGCTACCTTTTTACTGGATGAATGTACAACTAATCTTTGTTGTCCCAAACAACACCTTCACTCACCAATTTGCAGCTTAGTAACTCCTTTATCATGCTACCCTTTAATTTGTAGTAGGTGACTCCTATTAGCCTTTACGATAAGCTCTGAAACTCCTAAATTTTTATAACTAATAATTTTGTCTTAATTTTTGTCCTTTCATAGTCAATTGCTACCCTTTTGTAGTCAATTTTTGCACTGAAATGTTGTTTTTGAAACTCATAAATTTAGTGGGGAATTCGTCCAAATCATAGTTGAGTTTTCTTTCAAGAACCCTTTTAGTATTTTGTTGTAGATTAAACAAACCCCTATCTTTGGATGAGCCTTTTAGCCTTCAAAGGAAATCTTCAAACCTTTTTGGTTTGGTTGTAATGTATGGATTATTTATCTTTATCAAATTATGACTTCAATATAGGCCTTCTCAAGAATCTGAATGTCTTGAGGTCTTCAATATTCTCTTTCAATATTTGGCATTAATTGCTAAATTCTTCTTCTTTTGGACTTGATATTGGATGATGATAATTATCCCAAATTCTTCTCTATCAATAACTTCTCCTTGCTAGTAGATTTCTCTAGTGATTTCTCCTAGGAACTCCTTTAATTGAATTATTTGAATTATGAAAATAAGGCTTGTAGGCCCAAAATAGCCACATCCTTAGAAACATTTTGCAAAAATTTTTAAGTCATGAAGAATTTGGTTCTACCCTATGGTCAAAGCAGTCAAAATTCACACTTAGCAATTTCAAGATCGTGGGCCACAACAAAGTCAAATTGTGAGTAGTTTGTAGCAAGTTCTACCCTGCACAACATAGAAAACTATTTCAGCCCATGGTCAACATCGATCAAATATTATACCTCCACTCCCTGAATCACATATTACAACAATACTCCATCCTACCCAGGTCATAGCACGTTCCATATTGCATAGTTTAATACATTGCCCTAGCTTACGATCAAAGGGTTAAAGTTCATGAAGAAGTATTTTGGGTTGTGGCCAGTTCAAGGTTCTATATCATGCAATCCAATGTAATGTTCCACCCCGTGTAGACTAGTGCAAGGTTCTATCCCATGATTAACACTGGTCAAGCTTGCATATGTGAATTTCAAGGTATGGGCTACAACATGGCTAGGAATTTGTTCTATGCCACAAAATCAAAGCAAAATAAAATGACTTGAAGATTAAAAAGCATGAGCTAGTGCAATGCTCCACCCCACATGGTTTAGAGCATATTTATACACTGAAGTATTTTTTCTCTAGATTGCGATCAAAGAAGTCAACTAGTGTGAATAACATGTTTTAAGGAGTAGGCTAAAACATGATTCTACACTGCTAAGCCAATGATAGAATGAAGCATTGATATCAACCATCCATGCAAAGATCAATAGTCTATTTATTTTAATGCTCTCCAAGGCACATAAAAACAAGAAGTCTATAATATAACTTGGTTGATCAAAGTGAATTGGAAGGTGAAGCAGTGAACGGATCAAGAACCAAGAAGTGAAGGCAATTGGAGATATATGGTTGTATATCATCTACAAGAATAATAAACAATTTGGATGATATTTGTATAGTCTAAAATCCAAACACCATGAAACCCAACAAGTTGCATAGGCTAAGTTGTATAGGAGTGCAAGATCCATGATTTGTTCTTTCAACCAAGACAAATAAGAGGCTACCTCCTTAACATATGGTTGATCTAACGTTACAATTCCTTGTAATGTTCCATTTTTCTTTAATCTGTAAAACATGTAAAAGTATAAATAGAGGTCTTTGTTTTTAGGGTTGGCTCTAGAGTGTTTGCTTGTGCTACTATGTAAATTCTTTGTGCAAATTAATAGGATTATTATTTGGATGTTTGCCTCAAACTAGTGTCCTCTGTACCTTTTGAGAGATTCAAGCCATGAATGCATTTTTGCTATTATTGCTATGGTTAGTGTATTGTACTAATATTGGATTGCTTGCTTAGAGCACTTAGAAACCTTTCATGGTTGAATTTGTACTTGAAAGAGGTTCTTTTTTGTTAGTATTGATACTAATCTAATATTTCTATTTAGATTTTTAGTATCTTATATGTTTGAAATTATTTCTTGAAGTATGTCTCTGTTTCTATGATTAATGAAGATTACTTGTTTTGATTGTTGTTAATCACAAGTGTGGGACACTAGAAATTGATCGACAACAATTTTTCTATAGATGCTTATGTTGTTAGCTTTTTCTAGCCACTGTTTAGTTGTTACTTTTCTAACCCTAAACCTATTTCTATCCCTATCTCTTAAAAATTTAACTAAGCTTGAATGATTCAACACCTTATCAGTTGATAAGGTATACTAGCCTACTCTGGAGGTTGGATTAGAGAAATATTTAATCCATCCAATATTGGTATTTAGACTATGATTAGCAGGTGCACGCCTAATCAAAATACTAAATATAATAGTCACAATTTTAAGTTATGCTTGATGTCAATTCAGATCCCAATAGTTTTGGCATGCTCTATGGGACCCTATTTACAAGAACGCTAACCCACCAAATTTTCATTTTTACCTTTTTCTATACAAATAAAGATTTAGTAGATTTTCTTGGCCTCATTAAGTGATGAACATTGGATTCACTTGGTGAGTCGCTAAATGCAAGAAACTAGAAAAGTCATTCCAGTAGCTCATAATTTCTCATGAATACTAGGTTGTATGTGAAGAAAAATCCAGAGACTATCATATTTTATGAGCTTCCTTTAAGAGGATCCAATATCATAAGAAATTTATTCTCAAATTTCCAATTAAGAGAGGCTCCAACTGAACCACCCATCGAAGTACCTCCAAGAAAACCTCCAACAAGAACAATACTTGGAAATATGGCTAGGCAGGCGAATGTGGTTCCAAACCAGCCTCTATAAAAATGCCCTAATTGGAATATAGCTGATCCTTTAAGACTTACCCAAATGCATGATATTCCTCAAGTTGTATCCAAATCCATTCCTACTTATGATGGATTAGGTAAAACTGATTACAAGTAATACCAAGATATCCTAAATATAGTAACAATTCATAACATCAGAAAAGAAGTTGTGATTATTAGAATATTACCTCTATCTTTTAGAGGGAAAATTCTACATTGATTCAAGACCTTAGAGGACAATAGCATTTATTTATGGTATGAATTAGTTCAGCATTTTATATAAGAATTAAATGAGTCTGTTGATCCTTTTTCTCTCTTTAATTAGTTCACATTCATGCAAAAACACTATCAAGAGTTAGTTTCAGATTTTAATCTAATATTTAGTAATTCTTGGAAAAGGATTCCACATGAAGCTAGGCCAGCTACCCCCCTTGATTTTATGTACTATATCAGAGACCTTGGGCCAAAATTGTATTTAAAAACTCAAAAATTATGGGTATACACCTTACCTCAGGTCTACAATGCAATTGTGCAAGCTGAAAATATCCTCATCAATGTAGGAAGGTTACCCCTAAAAACTATGCTACCCTACTACTTTGAAATTTATCATGTCCAAACTTAGATAGCTATATCTTCTTACATGGACCCTCCTACTTTACCATCCCCATATCCTCATATGTCTCCAATTCCATCCCCAAAAATACCATATACTTCAATTTCTTTTCTACCACTTCCATCTCAAATACCTTAGGAATCCACTATGTTGCTTGATATTTAGAGTACTTTGAAAACACTTAGTAACAAGATGAATTCAATGGAGAAAAGAGATATAGAGAGGTATCAACAAAGGATATTTCCCTATGTCAATAGATATAAAAATCCTAGTACCAATAATAGCGCAAGGATCATAGTTAATGCAAATTAAGAAGATCAAGAATATTCTTCTGAAACTAGTCTTGTGAATGTGTGGTGACTTGTATGTGATGATCCTCATGATTCAAATTAATGTGTTATGCATGAACATCATGTGTAGGAGGCCATGGAAAAGGTAGTGAGGAATCATAAAGGTAGATTTAACATGCTATGGAAACAATATCATATCAGGTTGGGCAAGTTCTTGTTGAAGAAGAACCTATTTATGTCTTGACAAGGTCAGTAAAGAAGTCATTGCATGTAGATTTGTATAAGATGGGTCATTTCAGGTCCCTTATCAAAAAAATAAAGACCCCCCTCTAAAGTAATGATCAATTTCATATTCCAAAAGTAGCTAAAAAGTGGGACATAATCCATAAGATCCAAGAGAGAAGTCAATTTCCCTAGGAGATATGACAAACAAAATGACAAAGAAAGGATGAGATCCAAAAGTGAAGCACAAAAAAGTTGAGATTTCTCTCCATAGCTAAAATACAAAGGATCGAAGCTACACAGTAGTGCAAGAGAAAATATGGTGAGAAAAAAAATAAGTATGAGAATTCCCCTTCAGGAGAATTAGAGTATAACATAGTCGAATAAATTAAAAAATCTCGTCCAAGGCTAGCCTCTATGATACTCTCTTCATTCCTTGTCAAATAGATCTACTTAAGGCTTCTTTGAGTAAAAGTTCCTAAGAAAAGTAGACTACTACCATCCTTAGCATACCTTATAGGAAATATAATATGTATCCCACTGCTCTAAAGAACAAACCCTCTCTATTTTACATATATTTGAGGATGGAGGGCTAGATAATCTGCAATTGTATGATTGATCTAAGGACCTCTACCATAGTTATGCCCAAATCAATCTATGAAGATATGGGTATGGAGTATACCATATGGATGGGATACCAATTAAGACAATTGGGGTAATAAAATATATACTAAGGATACTACATAGAGCCTCAGAGATGACCATTGTGCAAGAAATTGTGGTAGTAGATCTAGAGACTTATTTTGGTAGTATTTCTAGAGAGTTCACTACCAAGTTAGGATGTTACATGTACTTGTATTACTTTGACATGATAATACATTTCAAGGGAAAGAGAATAAGGATAACACCTAAAAAGAATTTGTACTATCACATTGAGAATATTGAATAAGATATGTGCAACCTCACACCCCTAGATGAGTTTGAACTAGTAGAAAATTTTGAATAGTTAGAGATTGAGGATGAATTATAATTCAAATAAGATTATAGTAAATTTGGGACAGGAATGGACACATACATCATTTATTTAGGAGAGAAAATATCCCTGCTATATCAAACCAGTCCTTGAGATAGATAGAGATATAGACTATGCATTTGATGGTGCAAGATGTAGAAATAGAGCTGGTGTTGATGTAGTTTTGTAGTCTCCTTCATAGGATGTAAAAAATTTTGTATACATACTTGATGAGGCCTGGAAATGCCTCAATCATAACATGTTTTGAAAATTGAAATTGCCTACAAACTCTTATGTTTAATCTAATATGCTAGTTAAGTTAATTCAATATGTTGTGTATTAATTATTTGCATGATAAATGTATTTGAAATACTATATTCTGATTTTTATAGCTTTTTGCATAAGTTTTATGTTATTTTGTTATGACTTTCTAAATGAGATATGCTTAGGTTGATAGCAGCATTTCACTAATCATGTTTTGATGTCTCAAGCATTTATTTTACCTAAATCTGGCAACAGTGCAAGCAAACTGTTACTGTGTAGCAAAAACTAGTTTTTTTCATGTAAATTCCAGCTAGCTGCCAATAAATGGAAAGGCATGGAATTCACATTTGGAAAGAGATGAAGACCATTGGAATCTGATCCTCAGAAATAACCCACATGAGAAATGTAGAGGAAATAATTTAATGAGCACACATTTGTTCATTTTGAAGTCTCTTCGGAATGAACATATATCTTCGGAATGAGAAAACACAGTGTCTTCGAAATGAGCGGATCTTCAAAATGAGAATTGTAGTATCTTCGAAATGAGCCACTTATCTTCGAAATGAAAACATAATGTGCTTTTTGACTTGTTGACCAATTTTTGACGCTAGAAAAAGGGAAATAAATATTGAAAAGGGTAAGGGAAAATATCTCCCATCTAACTTTGTCATCCTTGCCGACCAAATCCACCATTTATGGAAAGATCAAGTTTGATCTTCTTCTAGGATAAAACCAAAAATTGTTGCAGCATAATAGGATTAGATATTTTGAGATATTATTAGTTGTCAGTAGATCTTAGGACATCTATAAATATGGTTCCCATTTATGTTGAGCTAATTAGGAGATAGAGAAAGCATAAAGTAGAGAAATATAAGAGAAAATAGGCAATAATCAGAAAAGTGATTGTTACAGTCCTATAACAGGTTTTCAGAAGAATTATTGTAATCATGTTCTTGAATAAATAAAGTGTACTATTTCTATTTCATATTGCTTTTAAATGAGTGTGAGTAATATCTAGAGAGAGAGAGAGACTCATACCTTCTTCTAGACAAGGAGGCTGGCCACTTCCAGACCTAGGAGGAGGACTAACATCGGGTTTTTATTCTGATTTTGCTGTAGCAGAATGAGTTGTAGAACTTGTCATTTCATTTTTTTGTAAAAAACTAATAATATTTGCAATCTTAGCTTATTTTATGTTTTGTTATTAATGGTTTGGTTGTAATCTCCACTTTCAGCAAAGCTTTCAATTTATTGCAGACTATCATTTCCAAAATTTACTGTTTTATATAATTTCCTATATTTTGTGTTTTGTTGTCAACCCCTGCACAAAATATTGACAACCTTCTATTACAGAGCCTTGAT
>JAQPPZ010014479.1:0-12389 GCA_028583015.1 Wollemia nobilis
TGATGGAAGGAAGTAATTGTTGAGCAAGGTGCAGTAGAAGTATTGTCATTTTTGTCAACACAGTCAGATAGATCTGTTGAATCAGTGGACAAGAAGTTCCAAAGTGATTCAAATGCAGAAGATAGGAGTTCAAAGGTTATTCAGAGTATGTACAGTAATTTTCCAAGAAGACTGGAGTGGCCCACATGCAAAAGATCAAGAAAAATGACAAGTAATAAAAGTGTCGCGATATCGCGACATATACAGCAGGCAAGAAAAACTGTCGCAATTTCATGACATGTTGGAAGAGAGAGAAAAAGCAGGAAAAATTGTCGCTATTTCGCGACATGTTGGAAGAGAGAGAAAATGCAGGAAAAATTGTTGCGATTTCGTGACATGTTGGAAGAGTGAGAAGCAAGCAAATCTGTCGTGATTTCATGACATGTTGGAAGAGAGAAAGGCAAGTAGAAAAAGTGTCGTGATTTCGTGACATATTGCAAGGAAGGTTGTATGGACGAAAAAGTGTCATGATTTCACGACATATTGCAAGGAAGGTTGTACGGACGAAAAAGTGTCGCAATTTCGTGACATATTGCAAGGAAGTTTGTACGGATGAAAAAGTGTCATGATTTTGTGACATATTGTAAGGAAGGTTGTACAGACGAGAAAGTGTCACGATTTTGCGACATATTGCAAGGAAGGTTGTACGGACGAAAAAGTCTCAGTGATAAAAGAAGCTAAAAATCTAAACTATTTTAGTATAGATGATATGTATGGTTCTTTGACTGCATATGAGATGAGGATAGGAAGATCTAAACCCACAGACAGAGAAGCGGCTTTTAAAGCCCTTAAAAACTCAAAATAAGAGTCCGAGGAAGAAGAGACATCAGATGAAATGGAAGCAAACTTTGTTAGAAAACTAGAAAGGAGAAAAGGAAACTACATAGGAAAGCTATTGTTTAAATGTTTCAATTGTGGAAGTGTTGGGCATTTTGTGACTAAATGTCCACTTAATGAGAAGAACAAAGATGATGAAATATTGCACCAAGAAAGAAGTGACTGGAAGAAAACAAATTTCAGAAAAGGCAACTTCAAGAAGAAAAGTTTCATTTCCAGGAATGCCAGTTCATCAGAAGATAGCTCCGATGAGGATTCTGAAGAGGAAATAGGTGAAGCTCTTTTCATGGCATTTGAAGAAGTAGAATCAAAAAAGGAAGAAGTGAACTTTGAAGAATATGGTGAAAACTCTGAGGCTGAAGTAGATCTAGAAGGTGAGTTGATCTCTGCACTTGAAGAATTGGGTATAGAAAGGAAAAAGAACAAAAGACTATCCAAGAAGTTGGAAGAATATGGGGATAATATTGAAGATCTCTTCTTACAAATTCATAAAGCCAAGAAAATAGAAGAAGCCTTGAAGTCATAGATCAATGAGAAAGAGATTGTTTGCTGCAAACAAGAAGAGGAGATTGTTTTATTGAGGAAACAACTAGAAGATGCCAATACAAATCTTAAATTTGAGAAGAGCACAGAGTTGCTAGATAAAATGATAAGCCAACAAAGAAACTCCATAGATAAGCATGGTCTTGGATATGAAGCTGAATAACCTTCATATTCCAACTCTACAGAGAAGAAGAAGTTCACTATTGAAGGATCGAAGCAAGAAAAGTTTGAAGCTAATTCTTCAAAAGAGAGAAAATATGAAAGGAGATCTACAGCAAAGCAACCACAACAAAAGAGGTTCTATCACTCTCACTCTATTCATAATAATACTCTCAATGGATATTGTTTCAGATGCAACCAGTATGGTCACAAGGAAATTTATTATGGATTGAATAATAAATCAAAGAGTTATGCTGGTAGAAATACATCTACATTTCTGAGTGAACACTATGTACAATGTTTTCAATGTAATGGTCATGGGCACATAGCAAGGTTTTGTCCAAGCACTTTTTTATCTAATCTAAGGCAGAACAATATATTTCATCAGACGCAAAGAATGCAACATAGACAGGGAATAAATCATGTACATAAAAGAAAGGAAAATAATCATTCATCAAGGATGCACAAGAGACAACCACACAAGAGAAATGTTCGAGTTCACAAAAAGGTGCAAAACAGGGATGTAGTTGAAAAATCCAAGCCCGAGTTCAAGAAAGTCTGGAGAAAGATAGAAGAAAGGAAATCGTGTCTCCTTGGTCTGAAGGAGACTACTCCGCTATTGCACTAAGCAACTCCAGGTAGCACATCCTCAGGGGGAGAAATCTTGAAGTTTCATTTTAATTCTTCTATGTATTTATTTGATTACTTGAGGATGAAATGCAAGTAATCAGGTAAGTTGGTGTATAGTTGTCGAAGTATGTTTTCAGTTCATGTAGTTGTTTGTGGAAGTGCCATGAAGGGTGGTGATTAAATTGAGAGTTGTTAGTATTGGTAGTATTGTTATATGTCATTGTCGTACTGATGATGGTTCTTACTACCACTGTCCAAAGTTAAGGATTATAACAGTTCAGATAATTTGTTAGTGAAAGAATGTTGCCCTAGTCGCATATATGTGTTTCGATAAAAGCAGTGTGTATTTGAACTACTCATTGATGTGAATATTGTTAGATCTATTATGACACTGTGGTGAAAAATATTGAAGTTTGATTATTGATTCATGTTTAGATCATCAAGATGAGAAACGTTGCTTTGTGAATCATACCTGTCCGATGTCCAGAAGTATAAGTTTGAGCAAGGTGCACTACAGTTGGCTGTGAAGTGTTTTGACAAATCGTTGTCTCCTAATTCAAACAATTAAAAGTAAGGTGTGACCAGCGATGACTGTAGAAAATATAGACCAAGTTGAAAATGTAAAAAGGAATTTGATTGGTGTTGAGGTACAGTGTTTGATTCTTGCATAGAGTTGGCAGTAATATTACAGTTTTGAGGACAGTGTTGGGACAGATTTCTAGAGCATATTTGGACTGGTTTTGTATAAGCTTGTTATTTAACATTTGACAAGTTCTATGTGAGCTTGTTAAGCAGGTTCTTAGTGAGCCTATTGACAGAGCTTTGGAGGTGATAGAATACAAAGGATAGAGTCTCAATGGATAGAGATCCAATAGCCAACATAGTTGAAGATAGATCTGAGTGAGGATTCCTCAAGTAGAGAGAGGTCCACTAGTCAGTGCAGCAGAGAGATAGAGTCTTCTATAATATCATAAGGGTACTATGGAGTATGAGTTATGGTATCCAAAAGATGCAGATTGGGAAGGATGTGTAGATGATAGAAAGAGTACCAATGGAGGTGCATTCTATCTTGGAGACAGATTGGTCGCATGGAACAGTAAGAAAAAAAATTCAATTTCCTTATCCATAGTAGAGGTAGAATATATTGCAGCGACTACGTGTTGTACGCAGGAGAAAGTTGTAGAAAGTGAGGTTAAGTCAAATTTTTATTCCAACAACAGATTGTGGAGTGGTCACGTTTCCCAAGAATTAACTAGCTATCGGGATCACATTCTCAGGGGGAGCATTTGTGTATTTGTTTATCTTTTGCTCTTGGTTGTGATTTTTGTTAAGTGTAATAAATTTTGTCTGAGAATGTTGTGCATGGACTCAGTGGGAGTCTACAGTAGCCCTTTGGTATTATTGTCAAAGGGGGAGAAGAGTTACAGGAAATTGCACATGTGTTGCCAATAATTCCAAAGGGGGATATTGTTGAGCAAGGTGCAGCAGACAGTATTGTCATTGTTGTCAACACAATCAGATAGATCTATTGATGCAGTGGATAGGAAGTTCCAAAGCTAGTCAGATGCAGAAGACAGGAGTTCAAAGGTTACTCAGAGTATGTACAGTGATTTTCCAAGAAGACCGAAGTGGACCACTTGCAAAAGATCAAAGAAAAATACAAGTAAGAAAAGTGTCGCGATATCGCGACATATACAGCAGGCAAGAAAAACTGTCGCGATTTCGTGACATGTTGGAAGAGAGAGAAGAAGAAAGAAAAATTGTCATGATTTCGCGACATGTTGGAAGAGAGAGAAAATGAGAAAACTGTCATGATATCGTGACATGTTGGCAAGAGTGAGAAGAAAGCAAAATTGTCGTGATTTCGTGACATGTTGGAAGAGAGAAAGGCAAGTAGAAAAAGTGTCACGATTTCATGACATATTGCAAGAGAAGGTTGTACGAAGAAAAAGTGTCACGATTTCGTGACATATTGCAAGGAAGGTTGTACGGACGAAAAAGTGTCACGATTTTGTGACATATTGCAAGGAAGGTTGTACGGACAAAAAAGTGTCATGATTTCGTGACATATTGCAAGGAAGGTTGTACGGACAAAAAAGTGTCACGATTTCATGACATATTGCAAGGAAGGTTGTACGGATGAAAAAGTGTCACGATTTTGCAACATATTGCAAGAGAGAGAGTCCGAAAGAAAAAGTGTCACGATTTCATGACATATTGCAGGAGAGAGAGTCCGAAAGAAAAAGTGTCATGATTTCATGACATGTTGTAGGAGAGAGAGTCCAAAAGAAAAAGTGTCATGATTTCATGACATAATGCAGGAGAGAGAGTCCGAAAGAAAAAGTGTCACGATATCGCGACATGTTGTAGGAGAGAGAGTCCGAAAGAAAAAGTGTCACGATTTCGTGACATGTTGCAAGAGAGAGAGTCTAAGGAGAAAAAGTGTCACGATATCATGACATGTCGCATTTTCGTGACCCGAAGGCAAGAAAAAGCGCTAAGGAAAAAAAGTGTCGCGATATCGCGACATGTCGCATTTTCGCGACCCAAAGGCAAGATAAAGTGCTAAGGAGAAAAAGTGTCGTGATATCGTGACATGTCGCATTTTCATGACCCAAAGGCAAGTTAAAGCGCTAAGGAGAAAAAGTGTCACGATATCGCGACATGTTGCATTTTCATGACTAAAGGAGGAGAGAGAAAGTAAGAAGGCAAAGTGTCATGATTTCTGACAAATAAAGAGTACGAAAGAAAAAGTGTAGCGATATCGCTACATGTATTCTTACGGGCCAAAGCTAAGAGAAAGCGTACGAAAGGAAAAGTGTAGCGATATCGCTACATGTTGTATTCTCGTAGGCCAAAGCTAAGAGAAAGCGTACGAAAGAAAAAGTGTAGCAATATCGCTACATGTTGTATTCTCGTAGGCCAAAGCTAAGAGAAAGCGTACGGAGGTGAAAGTGTCGCGATATCATGACATGTTGTGTTTTCATGGCAACAGCAATAGAAGAGTTACAGGGGCAGTTGAAGCCGACGAAGACCGATGTTAGCCGACGAAGATTAGGGTTTGCAGTCGATGAAGATTAGGGTTTGCAGCCGACTATGATTAGGGTTACAACCGACTAAGATTAGAGTTTTTCATCATGAAAATGTTGTTATAAAAGCATGGCTATTTGGAGAATTGAGTGTTGTCGATATCATCGAATGCATGTCAAAGTGTGAAATGTGGTCGTAAGAGTGCAAAAAGCGTAGAAGCGGTGAGATGATGGCGAAGTGTGCAAAGTGAGCGAAGAAGTCGTGTCAAATTGTCCTAAGTGCATCTGTGAGTGCGTAGAGAGAGCAGAGTGCACAAAAGGGAGAAGACGATCATGAGGTTTGATCGTGACGAAGCAGAGTGTGCAAAGTTCGATCGTAGTGTGCAGAGAGGGAGAAGACGATCGTGAAGTTCGACTGTGATGAAGCAGAGTGTGCGAAGTGATTGTGCAGAGAGAGCAGAGTGCGCAGAGAATGCAAAGGTGAAGTAGACCAGTCAGGGTCTTGTAAAAGCGAAGGTATCTTACTGTTAAACCCAAAGATTCAATTTGAAGTCCAGGTTGGTGCTTGGCATTAGGGTTGGTGCTCCTTCCAGTTGGTGCTCCTTCCAGTTGGTGCTAGTAAATCAGGGGTTGGTGCTCCTTTCTATTGGTGCAGATAAATCAGGGGTTGGTGCTCCTTCCAGTTGGTGCTGGTAAATTAATTGTAAAGTTGGTGCTTTGCAAAGGCTGGATTTGGATGGTAGTCCAAGCAGTCATTATTGAGGAGTAGCCACATTGGTGAACCTCGTTAAATCTTGTGTTGTGTGATGTTCTCTTGTGATACTTGCTTTATCTATTTTTAAGGTTTCATTATTTTAGTTTTAAGAGCTGTGAATTTAAGTTTAAAAGTCTACACTGATTCACCCCCCTCTCAATGCCATTGTAAGAATAACAATTGGTATCAGAGCCAAGTTCCTATACAAGCTTAACCAGCTAGGGTGATCTTGGAAGTGACACAATGGCAGGTGGTGAAGGCTTCTCATCAAACAAAGCACCATTGTTTGATGGATCTAATTACGCATTCTAGAAAATCAGGATGCAGACATATCTCTGTGCTTTGGGATACGACGTCTGGGATTCAGTAGTTAGTGGATATACAATACCCATCACTCCTCCAAAAGAGGCTGACAAAAAGAAACTATTTGAGAACAACTCAAGAGCAAAGAATGCTATCATGTGTGGATTAGCAGACAGTGAACTAGTAAAGATCATGAGCTGTAATACTGCAAAAGAGATATGGGACAAACTGAGGAGTATTCATGAAGGAGACGACAAGATCAAGGAGGCCAAATTATAGACACATCGAGCTCAGTTCGAAGCATTGAAAATGAACGACGATGAAAACATTGAGGCATATATGCTGAGAGTTAATGGAATCATTAATGCAATCAGAGGGCTTGGCGAGGACATTGGAGACTCTGCCATTGTAAAAAAGGTATTAAGATCTCTTCCTCAAAGGTTTGATTCTAAAGTCTCAGCGATAGAAGAAGCTAAAAATCTAAACTATTTTAGTATAGATGAGATGTATGGTTCTTTGACTGCATATGAGATGAGGATAGGAAGATCTAAACCCATAGACAGAGAAGCGGCTTTTAAAGCCCTTAAAAATGCAAAACAAGAGTCCAAGGAAGAAGAGACATCAGATGAAATGGAAGCAAACTTTGTTAGAAAACTAGAAAGGGGAAAAGGAAAATACAGAGGAAAGCTACCGTTTAAATGTTTCAACTATGGAAGCGTTGGGCATTTTGTGACTAAATGTCCACTTAATGAGAAGAACAAAGATGATGAAAGATCGCACCAAGAAAGAAGTGACTGGAAGAAGAAAATGAATTTCAGAAAAGGCAACTTCAAGAAGAAAAGTTTCATTTCCAGGAATGCCAGTTCATCAGAAGACAGCTCCGATGAGGATTCTGAAGAGGAAACAGGTGAAGCTCTTTTCATGGCATTTGAAGAAGTAGAATCAGAAAAGGAAGAAGAAGTGAACTCTGAAGAATATGGTGAAAACTTTGAGGCTAAAGTAGATCTAGAAGGTGAGTTGATCTCTGCACTTGAAGAATTGGGTATAGAAAGGAAAAAGAACAAAAGACTGTCCAAGAAGTTGGAAGAATATGGGGATAATATTGAAGATCTCTTCTTACAAATTCATAAAGCCAAGAAAATAGAAGAAGCCTTGAAGTCACAGATCAATGAGAAAGAGATTGTTTGCTGCAAACAAGAAGAGGAGATTGTTTTATTGAGGAAACAACTAGAAGAGGCCAATACAAATCTCAAATTTGAGAAGAGCACAGAGTTGCTAGATAAAATGATAAGCCAACAAAGAAACTCCATGGATAAGCGTGGTCTTGGATATGAAGCTGAACAACCTTCATCTTCCAACTCTGCAGAGAAGAAGAAGTTCACTGTTGAAGGATCGAAGCAAGAAAAGTTTGAAGCTGAATCTTCAAAAGAAAGAAAATATCAAAGGAGATCTACAGCAAAGCAACCACAACAAAAGAGGTTCTATCACTCTCACTCTATTCATAATAATACTCTCAATGGCTATTGTTTCAGATGCAACCAGTATGGTCACAAGGCAATTTATTGTGGATTGAATAATAAATCAAAGAGTTATGCTGGTAGAAATACATCTACGTTTCTGAGTGAACACTATGTACAATGTTTTCAATGTAATGGTCATGGGCACATAGCAAGGTTTTGTCCAAGCACTTTTTTATCTAATCTAAGGCAGAACAGTAGATTTCATCAGACGCAAAGAACGCAACACAGACAGGGAATAAATCATGTACATAAAAGAAAGGAAAATAATCATTCATCAAGGATGCACAAGAGACAACCACACAAGAGAAATGTTCGAGTTCACGAAAAGGTGCAAAACAGGGATGTAGTTGAAAAATCCAAGCCCGAGTTCAAGAAATTCTGGAGAAAGATAGAAGAAAGGAAATCGTGTCTCCTTGGTCTGAAGGAGACTACTCCGCTATTGCACTAAGCAACTCTAGGTAGCACATCCTCAGGGGGAGCAATCTTGAAGTTTCATTTTAATGCTCCTATGTATTTGTTTGATTACTTGAGGATGAAAGGCAAGAAGTCAGGGAAGTTGTCGTATAGTTGTCGAAGTATGTTTTCAGTTCATGTAGTTGTTTGTGGAAGTGTCGTGAAGGGTGGTGATTAAATTGAGAGTTGTCAGTATTGGTAGTATTGCTATATGTCATTGTTGTACTGATGATGGTTCTTACTACCACTATCCAAAGTTAAGGATTATAATAGTTCAGATAATTTGTTAGTGAAAGAATGTTGCCCCAGCCGCATATATGTGTTTCGATAAAAGCAGTGTGTATTTGAACTACTCATTGATGTGAAGATTGTTAGATCTATTATGACGCTATGGTGAAAAATATTGAAGTCTGATTATTGATTCATGTTTAGCTCATCAAGATGAGAAACTTTGCTTTGTGAATCATACCTGTCCGAGGTCCAGAAGTATAAGTTTGAGCAAGGTGCACTACAGTTGGCCGTGAAGTGTTTTGACAAAACGTTGTCTCCTGATTCGAACAGTTGAAAGTAAGGTGTGACCAGCGGTGACTGTAGAAAACATAGACCAAGTTGAAAATGTAAAAAGGAATTTGATTGGTGTTGAGGTACAGTGTTTGATGCTTGCACAGAGTTGGCAGTAATATTACAGTTTTGAGGACAGTGTTGGGACAGATTTCTAGAGCAGATTTGGACTGGTTTTGTATAAGCTTGTTATTTAACATTGGACAAGTTCTATGTGAGCTTGTTAAGCAGGTTCTTAGTGAGCCTATTGATAGAGCTTTGGAGGTGATAGAATACAGAGGACAGAGTCTCAATGGATAGAGATCCAACAGCCAACACAGTTGAAGATAGATCTGAGTGAGGATTCCTCAAGTGGAGAGAGGTCCACCAGTCAGTGCAGCAGAGAGATAGAGTCTTCTATAATATCACAAGGGTACTATGGAGTATGAGTTATGGTATCCTAAAGATGCAGATTGGGCAGGATGTGTAGATGACAGGAAGATTACCAGTGGAGGTGCATTCTATCTTGGAGACAGTTTGGTCGCGTAGAACAGTAAGAAACAAGAGTCAGTTTTCTTATCCACAGTAGAGGCAGAATATATTGCGGTGACATGTTGTACGCAGGAGAAAGTTGTAGAAAGTGAGGTTAAGTTGGATTTTTATTCCAAAAACAGATTGTGGAGTGGTCACATTTCCCAAGAATTGACTAGCTATCGGGATCACATTCTCAGGGGGAGCATTTAAGTATTTTTTTATCTTTTTGCTCATGTTCATGATTTTTGCTAAATGTAATAAATTTTGGCTGAGAATGTTGTGCATGGACTCCGAGGGAGTCTACAGTAGCCCTTTGGTATTATTGTCAAAGGGGGAGAAGAATTACAGGAAAATTGCACATGTGTTGCCAACAATTCCAAAGGGGGAGATTGTTGAGCAAGGTGCAACAAACAGTATTGTCATTGTTGTCAACACAGTCAGATAGATCTATTGATGCAGTGGATAGGAAGTTCAAAGGCTAGTCAGATGCAGAAGATAGGAGTTCAAAGGTTACTCAGAGTATGTACAGTGATTTTCCAAGAAGACCGAAGTGGACCACTTGCAAAAGATCAAAGAAAAATACAAGTAAGAAAAGTGTCGCGATATCGTGACATATACGATAGCAGGCAAGAAAAACTGTCATGATTTCAAGACATGTTGGAAGAGAGAGAAGAAGAAAGAAAAACTGTCATGATTTCGTGACATGTTGGAAGAGAGAGAAAATGCTGGAAAAACTATCATGATTTCATGACATGTTGGAAGAGTTTGAAGCAAGCAAATCTATCACGATTTGGCGACATGTTGGAAGAGAGAAAGACAAGTAGAAAAAGTGTCGCGATTTCGTGAAATATTGCAAGGAAGGTTGTATGGACAAAAAATTGTCGCGATTTTGTGACATATTGCAAGGAAGGTTGTACGGACAAAAAAGTGTCACGATTTTGTGACATATTGCAAGGAAGGTTGTACGGACGAAAAAGTGTCGCGATTTTGTGACATATTGCAAGGAAGGTTGTACGGACGAAAAAGTGTCACGATTTCGTGACATATTGCAAGGAAGGTTGTACGAATGAAAAAGTGTCATGATTTCGTGACATATTGCAAGGAAGAGAGTCGAAAGAAAAAGTGTCGTGATTTCACGACATATTGTAGGAGAGAGAGTACGGAAGAAAAAGTGTCGTGATTTCGCGACATGTTGCAGGAGAGAGAGTCCGAAAGAAAAAGTGTCACGATTTTGTGACATAATGCAGGAGAGAGAGTCCGAAAGAAAAAGTGTCACGATTTCGCGACATGTTGTAGGAGAGAGAGTCTGATAGAAAAAGTGTCACGATTTCGTGACATGTTGCGAGAGAGAGAGTTCGAAGGAGAAAAAGTGTCGCGATATCGTGACATGTCGGGTTTTGCGACCCAAAGGCAAGAAAAAGCGCTAAGGAGAAAAAGTGTCGCGATATCGCGACATGTCGGATTTTCGTGACCCAAAGGCAAGATAAAGCGCTAAGGAGAAAAAGTGTCGCGATATCGCGACATGTCGCATTTTTGCGACTAAAGGAAGAGAGAGAAAGTAAGAAGGCAGAAGTGTCATGATTTCACAACAAAAGTAAAGGAGAGTACAGAAGAAAAAGTGTCGCGATATCGCGACATGTTGTATTCTCATGGGGCCAAAGCTAAGAGAAAGAGTACGAAGAAAAAGTGTAGCGATATCGCTACATGTTGTATTCTCGCGGGCCAAAGCTAAGAGAAAGCGTACGAAGAAAAAGTGTAGCGATATCGCTACATGTTGTATTCTCGCGGGCCAAAGCTAAGAGAAAGCGTACGGAGGCGAAAGTGTCGCGATATCGCGACATGTTGTGTTTTCACGGCAACAACAACAGAAGAGTTACAGGGGCAGTTGAAGCCGACGAAGACCGATGTTAGCCGACGAAGATTAGGGTTTGCAACCGACGAAGATTAGGGTTTGTAGCCGACTATGATTAGGGTTACAACCGACTAAGATTAGAGTTTTTCATCATGAAAATGTTGTTATAAAAGCATGGCTGTTTGGAGAATTGAGTGTTGTTGTCGATATCGTCGAATGCATGTCGAAGTGTGAAATGTGGCCATAAGAGCACAAAAAGCTGTGATACTTGCTTTACTAATTTTTAAGGTTTCATTATTTCAGTTTTAAGAGCTGTGAGTTTAAGTTTAAAATTCTACACTGATTCACCCCCCCTCTCAGTGCCATTGTAAGAATAACAGTAATTCAAGAGAAATATTTAGGCACCTTGTCCTATGTGGATTGGATTAGACTGCAAAATAAATCAGTTTCAAAAGCCATAATTATTTGAAAAACACTAACAAGATCTTTCCAATTGGTTGGGAATTTCTTGGCATAGAAAATAGGGAATGGAAATGAAGTAAGGATAGGAAAATATCCTTGGCTAGGCAACAAAGGAGACTATAAACTTCCATAAAATAAAGGAAAGATTGTATTTATGTAGGTGGTGTCAACAGAGAGCACTAATTTATAGAAATAAGGATACCTCACAGCAGAAGAGCTAACATTGGAAGGAAATGAAGAACATGTTTGGAATGATTACATAGAGAAATTGGAAATATGATGAGGGCATCTTTCTACCTAGGTTAGTGTTAAATTCTATTTTGCTAATAATCGTGAGCCCCTTTCTCATGTCATTAGTTAGCATATTGTTAGTTGGGAGCTTTGTTAGTTATTATATTATCTTTAGGAGTTAATAAGTTGATTTTTCTTCCCCTATTTTTCCTCCTATGCACTTCTAAGGTGTTGTTGCGAGATTAGGGGTTATTGTTTGTATTTTTGCTATTGCAAGGCCTATTTAAAATTGCTTTGTGAATATATTTGGTAGCTTGAATTTTAAAACTATTCTCGCCCTTAATATTGGTATTAAGGGCATGGTCATTTGACCTGTTATCCCATTTGACGAGTGCCATTTGGGCTTATTTTAGTGACTTGATCGCTCCACTTGGCTACACAGTCATTTGGATTTGGTTTTGGACATCGATTTTTGGCTTTGTTGTCGATAAATTCTATTTTGC
>JAQPPZ010014480.1:0-10708 GCA_028583015.1 Wollemia nobilis
TGAAAGCACGAGATTCCGGGCAAAGGAAACACCAAGTGCGATTGCATTCAAAATTAAGTACGCTTAAGTCCTAGAAATGTAAATTGCATGAAATGGAAAAGAAACACATTGGAAGAGACACAATCAAATAGAGAAAACACAGCCCTTTCATTAATTTCCCTTGATCTCTGTTACAATGATGTCTCCTCCCTTTTCAGGGGCTAGGAGCGCAAATAGAGTTTGATTACAATCACTGAATGATTCCTCTTTCCGCGTGCCCACGATTGCAATGGGCGGGCCAAGATGATGCCGCCGCTGATGTCGATGAGTTCTTCGCCTCTGCTGCTTCTCCTGCGAACAAAGAAATGACCAAGACGTCAGTAGCACCTGCCGCAAATGAAAAGCGTTTGCTCTCTAAAACTAACGAAATATGCATGTAAATATTTGCCTGAAACAGTGAATACAGTGAATCCAAATTGCTTCAAAACTTGACAGAAGGTAAGAAAAGTTACCAGAAGGCCACTGCCACTGAGGCAGCTGGCCAATCCACCTTCAACTGGAATTCGTCCCTGGGCAGGACGAATTCTGACTGTAATTCGTCCCTGGGTGGGACGAATTCTTCTGTGTTGAAGAAACCGACCTGCTGCTGCTCCAATGTCGGATCCCGAGACCTGCAAAACGCCTGCAAACAGGGGGGTTATGTAATTGGGGCCATTTTGGGACGACCCAGATGGTCGGATTTTCCCAATTTGGCCTCCACCCTCGGGAATTTGACCTTGACACCTGCAAGTTAGCGAAACGACAAAGCAATACAAAACATCCTAAAATCTGACCAAAAGTTACAAAATTGCAATTATGGACTAATCAGACCTAGTAACACAAAATGCAATCTAAAAAATAATCTAAAATGCTCAAAAACTAAAAATAGGACTTGGGAGGTGCGGGGGTGCCCAAGTGGGCCTCCCACCGTTGGCCCTCGATTTTGGAGCCAATCCACCAGGGATGGGCCCAAAACCTTTTAGGATTGGGGGTCGGCGAATTGGTAGGTTCAGGTGTCCATGCGTTGGATTTGGGTAAGGTTCGAGCTTCCAAAGGCCACCCAACAACCTCCCTTGCAAAAGAGATTGGTGGATGTGGGAAGGTGAACCAAGAGGGATGCAAGTGGGTCTTCAATTCGGCAGCACTTCGTTGCTTGAAAACTCCTTCAACCTGTATGTTTTGGGTGAGAAAAGTCCCACCTTTTATAGACCCAAGGGGTCTCTTTTGGGAGGGAAGCACAAATGCCATGTGTTGGCCATAGGCGCCATGTGGCGATCTTGTCTTCCCATGAGGGAGGGGAGTCCTCCATTGACTTGAGCTTTGATAAATGCCTTTTGTAACAGTCTTCTAACGGCCCCTCTGTCCACCTACACACGCGTGCAAGGCAGGAGTCCTTAACTGACTGTTCTGGGCTGCCACTTGGCACCATTTGCCTTTTTGCCCGTTAAGCTTAGAATTCGTCCCACCCAGGGACGGATTCAGAATTCGTCCTGGGGTGGGACGGATTCTATTTTGAATTCGTCCCTGGGTGAGACGAATACTGGGCAAAGTGTCCAAGTGTGCCAAATTGCTTCTTGACCTTACAAAATTGCTATGAAAGTGGTTAAGACCACTGTTTAACCTCTGAGGGCTGCCCTGGGGGCTGTGTTTGTCAAAGCGATCAGTGTTTGCAGTCACATAATCGGATTGGTGCTGTTTTGGTGTCTACAGATGCCCCTTTTTGGGAAGCGCTGCGGGTGACGCAGATGCTTGAGCAAAAATAGATAACCAAAGCACTAATGATTAGGGTTTCTTGGTAACCTAACCAACTTTTGATGCCCCAAGTATGGAAAGGGCATGCATTCTTGAATCCTTGCTTCTGACGAGCTAAGGAATTTGATTTCAAGTATTAACCTGTTTTGGTGAGGTGTGACTTGAACTTAGACATTGATCAGTCATGAACAAGTGAAGGGCATTTTTATCCTCAGGGGGAACCTTGTGTTCATGATTCACGAAATGCCAAGTGTTTGATTGATTTGATTGTTGCTTGTTTACTCGCCCCAAGCAGGAGCGTGATTGTCTTTGTCAATGATTCTTTGAATGCATGTCGTTTTCCTTAATTGGGTGTGTGATTGTTGGTTGGTGACTAAGTGTGACTACCCCCTCAAGCGACGAATCGATGAGGGAATGACCTTCGTGAGAGAAGCGACGAGTCGCTTGACCCAAGATGACTTGTGCAAGGTGTGCCTTTAGAGGGTTTACCGTTAAGCGTGTGCAATTTTTCCAACATATGGACCTATTTTTGGTGGGTGTTAACCCTTTTGGTGATGTCATAATGAGGTGAAATCATCGAAAACCTATTTCCCGTGGAGCGGTCCGGCTATGGTAGCCTTCTTGGGGAAGTAGGAGAGCGATAATTTGGACCTCGACATCGATTTTCTTTGCCTAGAGGTTAAGTGCAAGAGCACTTATGTCCGACAATGTTTTTTTTGTGTTTTTGTTGAATTTTGTACTGTTTTTGTTGTTTTTGTGACACCATTTGGTGATTAAATTGTCGACAATCCGTCCTCCCGTGGAGCGGTCCGGCTATGGTAGCCTTCTTGGGAGTAGGATAGTGACAATGTAAACCCCGACATCAATTTTTCTATGCCAAGAGGTTAAGTGCAAGAGCACTTGTGTCTGCAATGTTTATTGTTTGTTTTGTTTTGCATTTTCTTGTTGTTTTTAGTTGTTTTCTTTTTGTGACACCATTTGGGGATGAAATTGTCAAAAATCCATCTTCCCGTGGAGCGGTCCGGCTATGGTAGCCTTCTTAGGGAGTAGGATAGTGACAATGTAGACCCCGACATCAATTTTTCTATGCCAAGAGGTTAAGTGCAAGAGCACTTGTGTCTGGCAATGTTTATTGCTTTTTGTTTTTGTGTTGCATTTATTTGTTGTTTTTGTTGTTTTGATTTTCTTTGATCTTGTGCATGATGGTTGATGAATATGGATGTATGCATGTTGATTTATTTTGATGGATGCATATGCTATGATGAATGCAAATGGTTTTGATTTATATGTGATATGCAGATATGAAATGGATGAATGGGGTTTGTGATGTTTGGCTATGGCACCAAGGACTGTTTAGAACTCTGTTATTTTGTTTTTAGGCGATTGTTGTGATGCATGACTTTGTATGTATACATTGGTTTTTCTTTTTTTGTATTTTTTTGATGGTATTGTAAGGATGAAAAGTAGCGCAGTTGGTTTAGAAATGTAGCTAAGGTTTTCTGAGACTCAGACGGTTTTAACTCACTAGCCATGACTGTACTTTATCTTACAAGACTTTTGAACAAGGTATGAATCGGACTTGTTTTTGACCAAGTTATTTCACATCCCTGTGTGTGCAATTGAGTTCATTTAGTGGTATTTGTTAGGATACCGCCAGTGCCGGATGGGCTTTCAACCGAACTCGTATCGAGGATCACCTAATTAGCTCCACGAATTCCTTTGTTGTATGTACTAAGATTAATCTGCGGTGTAATCCAGGATGCCATAAGCTAGCTCATCCACATGCAAACATTGATCCGTACGTAAGTTAATGTGACAGATATATCGTCATGCGGGAGGTTTACTTCATTACCGATAGGCTATCAACCAAATTGGTACTGAAGCTTGCCTTATGACCTATAGAATGTTGAGAGTTCCAGGGATTCAAGGTCAACTCCCTTCTTTTCTTCAATTGTATTGGGATACTTGCTCATTGTAGTGATGAGATCACTGTTTATTTTGATTTGTTTTTCTTTCGAGCAAGGGATTGGGGATATGGAGTGATGAAAATCACTGTTGTTTGTGCCTTTTGATGTGTGCACTATAGTTTGTCAAATTTTGAGTTTTGACATTTTGCAAATTTTTGTGTTTTGCAACTATTGAGAACTTTAGGGATTCTTAGGGAATTGGGTAGGGAGGATGCTTGTCCTTTTGCCAACTCTCAGCATTCTAGGGGTCATTCGCACAGGGGGATGAGCAAGATAACCGTTTCGCTTGTGGTGACCTAGATTATTTTGCAGGTTTCGTCTTTCGTTCACACAATTTGGGAATTTTAGTGTTTTGATTTGTGTTGGGATGTTACGTAACAAGGTGTATTTCAAGTATGACTCTACCTTCGTAAAATCTGTTCGACTTGATACACTACATGGCTAAAGAGGAAAATGATGACTGAATCACCGAAACTCTTGGTACATTCCTAGACCACTGACTGTAGTGTGGTAAAAGTTATGCATGGTGTTTTTGTTGTTTTTGTAACATGAGACAATGCGGAACAAGATGGACTATCAGAGCTATTGCAGCTTATGGTGCCTTTGACCTGTATGACTACAAATATGCAATGTATGGATGCAATGCTTAATGCAGCTATGTATTTTTGTAATTTTGATGGATTGTTTTTGGTGAAGGTGAAGATGAGGTGCGAGAATATGAATTTTTTTGATGAATTTGAGTATGCCTAGAATTGAGATGCAAATATTTGTTGTTTTTGATGATTTTTGTTGTTTTGTTTTTTTGAATTTCTTGATTTTTTGACCAAGCGATTGCGATAATCGTTGGAGCTTTTTGGGTTGACCAAGAGATTGCGATAATCCTTGGAGCTTTTGTGTTGACCAAGAGATTGCGATAATCCTTGGAGCTTTTTGGTTGACCAAGAGATTGCGATAATCCTTGGAGCTTTTTGGGATTGACCAAGAGATTGCGATAATCCTTGGAGCTTTTGGGTTTGACCAAGAGATTGCGATAATCCTTGGAGCTTTTTTGGGTTTGACCAAGAGATTGCGATAATCCTTGGAGCTTTTTTGGGTTGACCAAGAGATTGCGATAATCCTTGGAGCTTTTTGGGTGACCAAGAGATTGCGATAATCCTTGGAGCTTTTTGGTTTGACCAAGAGATTGCGATAATCCTTGGAGCTTTTTGGTTTGACCAAGAGATTGCGATAATCCTTGGAGCTTTTTGGGTGACCAAGAGATTGCGATAATCCTTGGAGCTTTTTGGGTGACCAAGAGATTGCGATAATCCTTGGAGCTTTTGGTGACCAAGAGATTGCGATAATCCTTGGAGCTTTTTGGGTGACCAAGAGATTGCGATAATCCTTGGAGCTTTTTGGGTGACCAAATTCGATAATCCTTGACTTTTTACCAAGAGATTGCGATAATCCTTGAGCTTTTGGTGACCAAGAGTTGCGATAATCCTTGGAGCTTTTTGGTGACCAAGAGATTGCGATAATCCTTGGAGCTTTTTGGTGACCAAGGGATTGCGATAATCCTTGGAGCTTTTTGGGTGACCAAGGGATTGCGATAATCCTTGGAGCTTTTTGGTTTGGATTATGGTTCTTCAGGGGATAGAGGTACCCCCAGCTTGATGGTCTTTGCACTCCGGATCTGGCTCTAGAGGTATGGGCATGAATGGATCGGCCCTATGCACGGAGATGAGGACAGGGTCCGCCCGTGGCACTGATGTTGCTATGATGTCTCTTGGTGGAAGTTGCTCTTTGTGTGCCCAAAGTGGTGGATGTAATGCTTGGTCCCACTGTGGTGGGTTAACATGCCACTCATGCCCTAGTATTATGTTTATCTGTTGACATGCTTCCTCAAATTTTATGGGATGTCGATGTTGTCGCATGTGATTGCTATGGGCTATGTCTGTTTCATCCTCACCTTCGGACAATGTGTATAGCTCATCAGAATCTGGAGATTCTGAGACATGGAGGACTGCATCATCAGGTAGCCCTATGGTTAAAGGTTGATCCTCTTCGAAAGGAGCCTTATGTAAGTTGGGCCTTGGGAGCTCCAAAATCTTGGCCTCTACCAACTCTAAGTGCTCTAGTGCTTTGCATGTATTGGGAGATTTGAACTCCTCCTCTTTGGTTGGTTCTTGTTGAGGAACTTGGGGCTTATGGAGGGGTGGCCAGATGGCACCCCCATGCCTTGGTAGGGCAGTTCATACCGCTCTTCTTCGTGCTCTGATTCCTTAGAGGCTTCTTGATGAATTTCTAAGGGTGGCTCATAAGCATGGGTGGATGTCTGAGGAAGGCACCCGTCATTGGTTATAGGAGCGGCCTCCCATTCATGTCTAGGAGGCGTCGGGGGTGGTGCTTCAGGAATCGGGAGAGTAGCTTCCCGCTCCTGTCTAGGAGGTGTTGGGGGTAGCTTTTGATGAGGTCGCGATGACCTATCTTCCCCCCATGGGTTGTGCCACTCAAAATATTTTGTCTTATGCATGTGAGGGGTTGGAGTCTTCTCTTGCATAGTGTGTTGGAACAGCTCATCCTTCCGGCGCCGAAGGTGCTCTTCGTTAATATGGTACGGTTCCTCTAACGGTAGTCGTTCGAGCTCAAGTTGCGTGAGTTGCTTGAGATGTGTGATATATTCGACAGATTCTACGATAGTTGGTCCCACCGCCTCATGTCTAGAAGGCCTAGACGCCTCTCTTAGATAAAAATCTTGGTCGTAGTGATCCAAGATCTCTATAGGACACATCCCTCTCTTAGGGGTAGCAGCATTCTCTCGGGGCTTTGGCCTCAGTGAGTGGTCCTGATAGATAGCAGGTGCGAAGGCGTATTGCTCCCGCATGGTATATTGCTCTCGAGGAAGGTAGATGTCTTCCTCGTGCTCTCTTTCATAAGTGAAAAGGGGGTGGACGGAGCTATCTCGCCCTGCCCGAAGAGCCTTGTGCTCTGGATTTGTCTTTGTAGTCCTGACAACTAGTGGGGGTGAAGGAGGGATAATGTAATCATGTGGTTCCTCCCTTCGAACCCTATGTTGACTTAGCACTTCATCGCGCGATGACCGCTCATAGCGAGCATCTAAGGGAGCTCTCATTGCTTCATGTCTAGAAGGCCTAGATGCCTCTTCTAGATATCTATCTCGGTCGTAGTGATCCAAGATCTCTATAGGCGACCTCCCTCTATTGGGGGTAACAACATTCCCTCGAGGCTTTGGCCTCGGTGAGTGTTCCCCGATAGAAAGAGGGAGGCATATTGCTCTCGCACTGTATATTGCTCTCGAGGAAGGTAGAGGTCTTCCTCGTGCTCTCTTTCATAAATGAAAAAGGAACGGGTGGAGTTGGCCCCCCCCGCCTGAGGAGCCTTGTGCTCGGGATTTGTCTTTGTAGTCCTGACAACTAGAGGGGGTGAAGGACGGGTAGTGTAATGATGTGGTTCCTCCCGTCGAACCCTATGTTGACCTAGCGCTTCATCGCGCGGTGACCGCTCATAGCGATCATCTAAGGGAGCTCTCCTATGACTGTACCCCTCATGGAAGGGTGTGTGATGAGTGCTATGTTGAACAGGAGTGCTCCTCGAAGAGGTGTCCCTGTAGTCTCTTTCCTTTAAGGTGTGGAGGGGACTGCATTGTGTGTTAGGTCGCCAAGGTGGTATGACCAAATCCTTGGGATTGTAACGGAGGTGACTCGTGCCTCCTGGGACACCCCCCATAGCCTTCGCCCGTGATTGGGCTTGGCTACGGGTTAGCACCATGACGATGTCTCTCTAAAAAGCCCTAAAATTGAAAATGAGTCAGATGGGGCCCAAAATTGGTGTGCGCATCCCTCTTATAATAGATAAGACAAAAATGAAGTTTCAAGTCCTAACTCTAAATACATTAGGAGATATTGACATCCGAACAGCTCAAAAAGTGCAAAAAATTGGGCACGCAATTTTAGAACCTAATTTCGGGGCACTAGATGATGGAATTTGGCCCCAAAACTGGATTTTAAAATTCTCCCAACCAACTCCCTGTAAAATTTCGTGTCAAACGGAGCTACGGTTGAGAAGTTATGGCCCCGACAAGATGCACTAAAATTTAGAGAAAAATACAAGATTTCCCATTTTTTGTTGGATGGTCCTGCATCACTTATGGGCACATTTGGGGTGATTTTGGGTTGACCAAAGGGTTCATGGACACCTTTGGGGCATTTTGGAGTGACCAAGCGATTACGGGAATCCTTGGAGCTTTTTGGAGAAAATGACAAAATGCGTAGATTTTTATCTTTTTGTTTATGATGATTTTTTTTTGTCTACACTAAGCAGAATTAAACACACACATTCACAAAACCGTGATTATCTCTTTTAAGGATTCTTGGTGTGCCCTAAACTGGTTTAGTGCATTTTGATGTTTTGTTTTGTTTTTGTAGGTTTTGTAGAACGTTTAAATGCATCATGTAGGCTCTTATAACTCCCAAAAGGTCGCCCCTTCAATATACCAACCAGGCCGATATACCAACCTCTCTATATACCCGCCCTTACGAGAGGGAGACTATAGGTACGTGAGAGCAGAAGGTACGTGGTACGTAGGCGGTACGGAAGGGGGATTGTCCTGTTAATGGCACCTACCATAGAAAACTTATCCTCGCGCGCATGGGAATCACCCCAGCTACGCTCGGTCTGTCTTCGTCAGGATTTACGCCTAACAACAGTTGACAATCGGGAAATGGATGCAAATCAAGCCAAGGTGGTGATGAAATCCACCAATGGTCTTGATCAAGGGCTGGGGTCTTACGACCAGCTCCTTGGTTTAAAATTGTTTCGTGATGTGTGTGGGATTCATTTTATTCAACAAAAATGAAACTAGCATACATGACTTTTCCTAATGCAATGCAGGATTAAATGAAAACAATTAAAGAAACAGAAACAGAAATAGAAAATTTAACAGAGATGATAAAAATCCCTACCTCTTCTCTGCCTGCTCCTGTTGTCTCTGAATTTCTGCTCTGAAAATCCACAGACAGGAATTCGTCCCTCTGGGAGACGAATTGCAGAACAGAATTCGTCCCTCCCAGAGACGAATTTGAATTCGTCTCAGGGTCAGACGAATTGCAGAAAAGAATTCGTCCCTGTCAGAGACGAATAGCAGTCTGCAACAAAAAAATGTACCTGTCAAGCACAAACACAAAACTTTGATCAGTTTCTATGATTTTAAAAACCAGGGAACAGGTCCCACCGTGATCGCCACTGAAAGCACGAGATTCCGGGCAAAGGAAACACCAAGTGCGATTGCATTCAAAATTAAGTACGCTTAAGTCCTAGAAATGTAAATTGCATGAAATGGAAAAGAAACACATTGGAAGAGACACAATCAAATAGAGAAAACACAGCCCTTTCATTAATATCCCTTGATCTCTGTTACAATGATGTCTCCTCCCTTTTCAGGGGCTAGGAGCGCAAATAGAGTTTGATTACAATCACTGAATGATTCCTCTTTCCGCGTGCCCACGATTGCAATGGGCGGGCCAAGATGATGCCGTCGCTGATGTCGATGAGTTCTTCGCCTCTGCTGCTTCTCCTGCGAACAAAGAAATGACCAAGACGTCAGTAGCACCTGCTGCAAATGAAAAGCGTTTGCTCTCTAAAACTAACGAAATATGCATGTAAATATTTGCCTGAAACAGTGAATACAGTGAATCCAAATTGCTTCAAAACTTGACAGAAGGTAAGAAAAGTTACCAGAAGGCCACTGCCACTGAGGCGACTGGCCAATCCACCTTCAACTGGAATTCGTCCCTGGGCAGGACGAATTCTGACTGTAATTCGTCCCTGGGTGGGACGAATTCTTCTGTGTTGAAGAAACCGACCTGCTGCTGCTCCAATGTCGGATCCCGAGACCTGCAAAACGCCTGCAAATAGGGGGGTTATGTAATTGGGGCCATTTTGGGACGACCCAGATGGTCGGATTTTCCCAATTTGGCCTCCACCCTCGGGAATTTGACCTTGACACCTGCAAGTTAGCGAAACGACAAAGCAATACAAAACATCCTAGAATCGGACCAAAAGTTACAAAATTGCAGCTATGGATTAATCAGACCTAGTAACACAAAATGCAATCTAAAAAATAATCTAAAATGCTCAAAAACTAAAAATAGGACTTGGGAGGTGCGGGGGTGCCCAAGTGGGCCTCCCACCGTTGGCCCTCGATTTTGGAGCCAATCCACCGGGGATGGGCCCAAAACCTTTTAGGATTGGGGGTCGGCGAATTGGTTGGTTCAGGTGTCCATGCGTTGGATTTGGGTAAGGTTCGAGCTTCCAAAGGCCACCCAACAACCTCCCTTGCAAAAGAGATTGGTGGATGTGGGAAGGTGAACCAAGAGGGATGCAAGTGGGTCTTCAATTCGGCAGCACTTCGTTGCTTGAAAACTCCTTCAACTCTGTATATTTTGGGTGAGAAAAGTCCCACCTTTTATAGACCCATGGGGTCTCTTTTGGGAGGGAAGCACAAATGCCATGTGTTGGCCATAGGCGCCATGTGGCAGTCTTGTCTTCCCATGAGGGAGGGGAGTCCTCCATTGACTTGAGCTTTGATAAATGCTTTTTGTAACAGTCTTCTAACGGCCCCTCTGTCCACTTACACACGCGTGCAAGGCAGGAGTCCTTAACTGACTGTTCTGGGCTGCCACTTGGCACCATTTGCCTTTTTGCCCGTTAAGCTTAGAATTCGTCCCACCCAGGGACGGATTCAGAATTCGTCCTGGGGTGGGACGGATTCTATTTTGAATTCGTCCCGGGGTGAGACGAATACTGGGCAAAGTGTCCAAGTGTGCCAAATTGCTTCTTGACCTTACAAAATTGCTATGAAAGTGGTTAAGACCACTGTTTAACCTCTGAGGGCTGCCCTGGGGGCTGTGTTTGTCAAAGCGATCAGTGTTTGCAGTCACATAATCGGATTGGTGCTGTTTTGGTGTCTACAC
>JAQPPZ010014481.1:0-11483 GCA_028583015.1 Wollemia nobilis
TTGAACACGCTTGCTGATTCGATCATTTGGTCGAGCCCAACCTAGTATCTTCGAATTGACCTTGCCTTCCTAGGCCATTTTATCAACTTTGACCACTTCTTGTTTGAGTCGCAACCATCCCATCAAATTTCACCTTCCCTAGCCATTCTATCTTGGTGGCTTCTCATTGGATAGTCTGCGGCCTATGCTTGCACCTTTCGGCTTATCTGGCGAATATGCATCTTTGACTTGGTTTGACAGCTGTTTGAGCTAGCTAAACCATTCTTGTATGTTTTGACTTGTCACGGCCTATCTGTCATTACTTATATCTTTATACCCTTCTACTTCTCTCATCTCATTTAGTTTATTCAACATCTTCTTGTGCCCTAGTTTGACCTATTCCATCTCTTTCGACCTACTATCTTTGTATGTTTGACCTACTCATGACTACCCAACTCATTCCGATATCCGTGAATTCGTTCTTATCTATATGTCATTTCGGTTGTTTGACACATTTTGGCTTGCTTCAGCCGTCATTGTCCATTCATGATCATTTTTGTCGGTCCCAACTTCTTATGACTTTGTTTGGCCTTCCTAGCCTATTTTGTCTGGTGCTTCTCTTATGATCGTCATAGCCTATGTTTCCCTACTGGCTTATCAGGGCCGAATCCATATGTTTAGCTTTGGTTTGACTGTTTTGCACTGCTGACACCCGTTCTTGTATGTTTTCCCGGCTTGTCCACGACCTAACAACTCATTCTTATATCTTTAGGCCCCTTCTTACCTCTCATGTAATTTCGGTTTATTTGACATCTTCTTGCCAGTTTGACCTATTTATCTGTTAGGGGCTTGTTCTTGTACGTTTCGACTATCACGACCTACCTAACTCATTTTATAACAGTAGATCCGTTCTTGCCTCCCGTGTCATTTTAGCTTGTTTTGATGCCATTTTAGCGTGCTCAACCCTCCTCACCCATTTATGATCGTTCGGATTGAGTGCAACCCATCCCATCAACTTTGACCTTCTTCCCTAACCCATTTCATCTTGTTGCTTCTCATTTATGTCGTCTTGGCCTATGTTTTCCTACGCGGCTTGCTCCTAGTGAATCCATTTGTGTTGCTTTGGTTTGACCTTTTTGACCTGCTAGCCCATTCTTGTATGTTTCCATTCTGTCCGACCTCCGCAACTCATTGTATATCCTTGGACCCATTCTTGCCTCTCATGTCATTTTGATTTATTTGACATCTTCTTGCCCAGTTTGACCTATTTTGTCACACTTTCGACCTATTATTGTATGTTTCGGCCTATGGTGGCATACCGACTCATTACGGATACTCGTAGACCGTTCCTATCTATGGTGTCATTTGGACTTGTTTGACACATTTTTGCTTATTGAGCCACTGTCATTGACTTTGCACTTTAGCCTTCTAGCCTATTTTGTCGATTGATTCTCATTTGATCGCCTCGACCTATGTTTGTACTCTAGAATATCTGGCGAATCCATTTGTATTAGCCTGGTTTGACCCGCTAGCCCGTTCTTGTATGTTGGCTCTTCGACCTACCCAACTCATTCTTATATCCTTTAGAGCCCTTCTTACCTCTCATGTAATTTGATTTGTTGACATCTTCTTGCCGGTTCGAACTATTCCGTCTGCTCGACTTATTCTTGTATATTTACGACTGTACGATCTACCTAACTCATTTTGCATAACAGTAGATCCGTTCTTGTCTCCATTGTCATTTTAGCTTGTTTGATGCATTTTGGCATATTCAAACACTCTTGCTCATCTATGGTTATTACGGTTGAGTGAAATCCATCCCATCAACTTTGACCTTGCTTCCCTAGCCGATTTCATTCTATTGCTTCTCATTTCGATCGTCTCGGACTATGTTCTCCCTACTTAGCTTATTTTAACGAATCCATCTGCGTTGTCCTTGTTTGGTATGTTTTTGACCGCTTGGCCCATTGTTGTATGTTTCGCCTATCCTGACTCTCCAACTCATTATTATATCTTTAGATCCCTTCTTGCCTCTCATGTCATTTCGGTTTATTCAACATCTTCTTATCCAATTTGACCTATTCCATCTGCTTGACCTATTCTTTGTATGTTTCAGCCTATCATGGCCTACCCAACTCATTATGATATCCGTAGACCCATTCTTATCTATGTGTCATTTCAGAACTTTTTTGATACATTTCAGCTTGCCTGAGCTCTCCTTTCCCATTCATGATCATTTTGGTGAACCCCAACTTGTCCCATCGACTTCGACCTTGCCTTCATAGCCCATTTTGTCTAGTTGCTTCTCATTCTGATCATCTTGGCCTATGTTTGCGTGCTCGGCTTATCCTGGCCAAATCCATCTATATTGCTTAGTTTGACTGTTTGACAGCTCGGTCCATTCTTGTATGTTTGGATTTGTCACGACCTACCCAAATCATTCTTATATCTTTAGACCCCTTCTTGCCCCTCATTTCATTTTGATTTATTCGACATCTTCTTGCTCGGTTTGACCTATTCCATTATGCTCGACTATTCTTTGTATGTTTCGACCTGCTCGTGACCTATCCAACTCATTCGATATTTGTAGACCCGTTCTTGCCTATCGTGTCATTTCGTCTTGGTTGACACATTTAGGCCTACTTGAACCTTGCTTGCCCATTTATGATCATTTTGGCTAAGCCCAACCTATCCCATTGACTTTGACCTTGCCTTCCTAGGCCATTTTATCAACTTCGGGTCCATCGGGACGTTTTATGGCCATCGGGGCGATTTTTGGGTCCATTAGGACGATTTTGGGCAACGGCGATTCGAGGCCAACAAGCGATTTGGGGGTCAGAGCAAAATTGGGCTATATCGGGCGATTTTAAGTCCATCGAGCGATTTCGGGCGCATGAGCGATTTAGGACCCATGGAGTCGTTTTTGGACCAACCGGACGGTTTCGGGCCAATCGGGACGGTTTCGGGCCAATCAGCGATTTCGGTCAATCGTGAGATCTCGGAGTTCCACCAGCGAAATCGAGGTAATTTCATGGGCCACGATGATTTCAAACCTCATCGGGTGTTTCGGGACCCATGAGGCGATTTCGAGTCCACATGGTGGTTTGGACCAATTGGCGATTTTGGGTCCATCGGGACGGTTTCGAACCCGAGCGATTCCGAGCCAATCGAGCGATTTTGGGGACAAGCAGCGATATCGAAGTCCACAGGCGGAATCGGGCCACATTAGGGATTTTGGGCAAAGCGAGCGGTTTCAGGGCCAGCAGAGCAAAATCGGGCCGCAAGAGTGATTCGGGCAAAACGAGCGATTTCGGGCAAAATGGGCGGTTCCGGTGTCCTGCAGCGCTGTCGAGCCACATCGGACGATTTTGGGCCAAGCGAGCGATTCGGGAGTCCACGGGCGGTTTCGGGTCAATCGGCGAGTTTGCGAGCAATCGTGCGATTTTGAGTTCCAACGGCGAAATCGGGCCAAATCGGGTAATTTCATGGGCTCCGAGCGATTTCGAACCTCATTGGAGTGTTTCGGGACCCACGAGGTGGATTCGAGTCCACATGGTTTTAGGACCAATCGGTGCGATTTTGGGTAGATCGGGACGGTTTCGAGCCACCAAACGATTTCGAACCAATCGAGCGGTTTTGGGCCAAACGGCGGTTTCGGGGTCCACCGTCGGAATCGGGCCACATTAGGCGTTTTCGGGCAAAACGAGCGGTTTCGAGGTCCACGAGCGGGGATCGGGCTACATCCGGGCAATTTCGGGCAAAACCAGCGTTTTGGGGTCCATCGGCGGAATCGGGCCATATCAGACGATTTTGGGCCAAACGATCGGTTTGGGGTCCACGGGCGATTTCGAGGTCAATCGGGGCGGTTTGGGTCAATCGGGGATGGTTTCGGGTCAGCGGGGCGTTTGAGTTCCACGAGCAAAATCGGGCAAACGGGTAATTTCATGGGCCAGAGCGATTTCGAACCTCATTGGGTGTTTTTAGGACCCACGAGGCGGTTTCGAGTCCACATGGTGGTTTTTGGACATATCAAGCAATTTTGGGTCCATCGGGACGATTTCGGACCAACGGGGCAGTTTTGAGCCAATCGGGCGGTTTCGAGGTCCACTTAGGCGGATTCGGGCCACATTAGGTGATATCGGGCGGGGTGAGCGGTTTTAGAGTCCAGACGATATCCGGCCAACAGCGGTTTTAGGGTCCAGAGCGATGTCGGGCCACATCAAGCGATTTCGGGCAAAACAAGCGGTTTCGGGGTCCACAGAGTGGAATCGGGCCACATCATGCGATTCGGGGCCACCGAGCGTTGGGGCCACATGCGATTTTGGATCCACAGGTGGTTTTTGGGTCAACTAGGCGGTTTCGGGTCCACTAGGGCGATTTTGAGCCAATCAGACGATTTCGGGCCAATCGGGCGGTTTTAGGGTCCATCGGGCGGTTTCGGGCCACATCAGACGGTTTCATGGACCTTTGAGCGGATGCGGACCCCACAGAGCGGTTTCGGGCCAACAGGGCAATTTCGGGCCCATGAGACGGTTTCGGACCAGCAGGGCGGTTTCGAGCCCACGGGCGTTTCGGGCCACGGGACGGTTTCGGGCCCCACAAGGCGGTATTTGGACCAATCGGGCGGTTTTCGGACCACAAGGCGGTTTCGGGCCCATAAAGCGGTTCGGGGCACAGGCGGTTTCGGGCCACAAGGCGGTTTCGGGCCAGCGGAGGTTTCAGACCACATGGCGGTTTCCGGGCCCACATGGCGGTTTCGGGCCCACAAGGCGGTTTCGGACCAGCGGGCGGTTTTTGGACCATAAGGTTGTTTTTGGGCCACATGGGGTTTCGGGCCCACAAGGCGGTTTTCGGACGAACCGGGCGGTTTTAGGACAGCGGGGCGGTTTCGGGAGCCCTAAGGCGGTTTCGGACCAGGGGGCGGTTTGGGCCTGAGGCGGTTTTGGACCAATCGGGCGGTTCGGACCAGCGGGCGGATTTCGGACCAGCGGGCGGTTTGGGCCCGAAGCGGTTTCGGACCAGCCGGGCGGTTTCGGACCACAAGGTGGTTTCGGGCCCATATGGCGGTTTTCGGACCAACGGGCGGTTTAGGACCATCGGGCGGTTTCGGGCCCACATGGCGGTTTCGGGCCCAAAAGGTAGTTTTCGGGCCAGGGGCGGTTTAGGACCAGCGGAGCGATTTCGGACCAGCCGGGCGGTTGGGCCCCAAGGCGGTTTCGGACCAAGGGCGGTTTCGGCCCACATGGCGATTCCGGGCCCACATGGCGGTTTAGGACCACGGGCGGTTTCGGACCACTGGGCGGTTTCGGGGCCCACATGGCGGTTTCGGGCCCAGAGGTGGATTTCGGAGCCAGCAGGGCGGTTTAGGACCAGCAGGGCGATTTCCGGACCAACCGGGCGGTTTTTTTGGACCCAAGGCGGTTTCGGGCCGGGAGCGGTTTCGAGCCCCACATGGCGGTTTCGGGCCCACATGGCGGTTTCGGAGCCAGGTCGGTTTTATGACCAGCCGGGCGGGATTTCGGACAGCGGGCGATTCCGGACCAACCGGGCGGTTGGGCCTAAGGCGGTTTCGGACCAGCGGGCGGTTTCGGACCCATGGTGGTTTCGGGCCCACATGGCGGTTTCGGACCAACGGGCGGTTTCGGACCACGGGGCAGTTTCGGGCCCACATGGCGGTTTCGGGCCCACAAGGTAGTTTCGAGGCCAGCCGGGCGGTTTTAGGACCAGCCGAGAACGTTTCGGACCACCGGGCGGTTTTTGGACCATAAGGCGGTTTTCGGGCCCACGGGGCAGTTTCGGGCCCACATGGCGGTTTCGGGCCCACATGGCGGTTTCGGGCCCACATGGCGGTTTTGGGACCAGCCGGGTAGTTTCGGACAAGCAACGGGCGATTTCGGACCACAAGGTGGTTTCGAGGCCACGAGGCGATTTCGGGGCCATTGGGTGTACAAAGACAAAAAAATGCACGTCCAAAATAAAGGGACCGCTTATCCGTCCACCTGGTGGGATTTTTAGCTAAGGCTATTGTAGGTTTATGTGTCTTGGCAAGCTTGGCGGCTGCGGCGGCTTTGCCATGGCAACTTGGCGCTTGCCATGGCAAAGCTGGCGTCTGCCATGACAGCTTTGTGGCGACTTGGCGGACACACATGCACCTACAGCAGGCTGCCAAGGCGCCGCGCGGGTGAAAAACAAGCGGCGCGTGGTATATCAGGCTGTGACGGTCTGGTGGCGGCGAAGCGCCCGCGCGGCCGTCCATTGCGGCACTCGTTGCCTGCCAGCCGGCGCGCCGCCGACCCGACGCGTTGCCTTGCGACCGTGTGTTGCCTTGCTCTTTGGTTTGCCAGGAGCAATGCATTGGCTGCCAAAGGCGGCGCATGAGCTGCTAAGCAGCCAGCGCTTGGACGCACCGGTCCCACGCGTTGCGTCGGCAGCCAGCATCACCTTGCTCTTTGGAAACGCTTAGCGCCTTGGCGAGCCAGCAGCGCCTTGCTCTTTGGAAGCGGCGCGGGGCGCAAAGCGAAAAACGACGCCAGCTGCCATCTTGGCGCCATGGCATCCCTTAGCGACTGCGGCGGCTATCTTGTGTTGGCTGCCAAAGGCGCCGCGCGGGCTGCAAGCACAAGGCACGGCGGCGCTCTTGTGCCAAGACTATGCGTGGCGCTCTCATTTGCCAAAGGCGACACGTGTATTGTTGGTGTTTAGGCAGGCGTCTGGCCGCCTAACGCCATGGCGGCCCTTGGCAACCTACGGCGACTTTGCCATGCCTAAGGGCTGCCATGGCGGCGTTGCTACATTTGTCTCCGCAGTGCCATAGCAGCCTTAGCAGCCTGCGCACTTTGCCTGACGACGGCAAAAGTTTTAAGCCTTGGTACCATTTGCGACCATGTGATCGCAAGGCATCTGGTAGGCTGCCAAGGTAAGCGTACGGCGCTGCGCGCCATGGCAAAGCTGCCGAGTTGCCAAGAGTGCTGGCAGCCTGCTGCACTCTAAGCAAGCGTCCGAGCCGCCAAGGCGCCTGTGAGCTATAAAAAAAACGGGAGCCGCGGGCTGCCAAAGCGCCGCGCGAGCCCAAAAACCAAGACGTGTGAGCTGCCAAGCGCCTTGTGGGGTGCAAGAAGCGAGGGCAGCGCGCGGGCTGTAAAAAACAAGATAACGCCGCGGCTCGAAGCGGGCGCGCGGGGTGCTAAGGCGCTGCGCGGCCCCCTACCATGTTTGGTGCCATGGCATCCCTTGGCAGCTGCGGCAGCTATGCCGTTGGGTGTAAGGCGCCTTTAGGTGCCAAAACACAAGGCACCGCGGCGCTCTCCTGCCAAGGCGACTTGCCAGCGCTCCGGCGCCAAGGCGGACGTGGCATGCGGGCTGTCTTAAGCGGCCAGCAACCGCCTCCGCCATGGCGGCCCCTGCCCTACAGCGGCTTTGCCATGCAGGTTGCCAAGGGCTGCCATAACGGCGACGGCAGCGCGAGCTGCGAAGAGCTGCCTTGCAGCGGGGTGCCATGGCACCCTTGGCGACTGCAGCGACTTTACCATGGCGGCATGCGGCGGCTTAGCGTGGTTGTTTCCATGCGAAGCTTTTATATCTTAAAGCGTGCTGTTATTTGCCAAAGCGGCGTGCGGCTTGAAGCGCCATGCCAAAGCTTCCGAGGTGCGAAGGTGCCTTGACGCTTTGGCGCTGCCATGGCGCAGCGAAGGTTGGCAGAGAAGCGGCCGCTGGCTGCCGAGCGCCATTTGGGCTCCAAGGCTGGAAAAATGCTGCGTTAAATAATGGACCCCCTTATCAATCAGATATTGCAATTTTTACCTAAAACTACTATGGGTGGTGAAGAGTGATCGACTCTAGCGTCGATGTTTCTTTGTGAACCGATCCGGACCGATCAGGGATTACGTTGCGGGTATGATGGGTGATCCTCGAGCCTACGTTACTCGCCGTTTGAACCGTCCCTCTGCGCCTCGGGAGTGTGTCCTTAGGATCTTGACTCGATGAGATTATACGGCGTGTGCGGGCTAGTAAGGGTAGCGACGTTGTCCCCGATAGTGAAACGACGTGCGGTAGAGGTTAGTCCCGGTAGATGCCTTGGGCTTCGGTTTCCTTGCTGGAGCTTTACCCGGACAGTGATGTCAGGCTCGACCTTTGAAGTCGGTTCCAATGGTATTGGTTTGTCGCACTGCTTCGGTAGCAAACTTGTCAAGTAGCGTGCGGCGGTGGCTTCGTCTTCAGTAGCGAGGGCGATCGCGGTAGAGGATTGGTCCCGCCGATGCCTTGGGCTTCGGTTGCATGCGGGAAGCTTGCGACCTGGCTGATGTCCGGTCTCGAACCTTCGGTCGATTTCAATGGTATTCGGTTGTCGCTGCTTCCGTTCAGCAGCGGCTTGTCCAAGTAAGCGTCCGGCGGTGGCCCTAAGTCTTCGATAGCGAGCACGATCCGGTGGAGGGTTGAGTCACGGCGATGCCTTGGGCTTCGGTTGCTAGGCTTGCGGGCACTGGCGATGTCGGTCACGAAACCTTGATTCGGTTCAATGGTAATGGGTTGTCGCGTTTCGCCGCGTTGAGAAGCTTGTAATCAAGTAGCGTCGGCCCGGTGGCCTCGGCGGTAGCAGAGCAGCTGATGCGGTAGAGGTGGAGTCACGGCCCATGCCTTGGGCCGGTTGCCTTGCGGAAGCTTGCCGGCACGGCGATGGAGTCTCGACCTTGGGTCGGTTCCAATGGTATTGATTTGTCGCCGCTTGGTTTGGCTTAGCGGCTTTCCAAGTAGCGTGGCGGTGGCCATCGGCATTGTAGCGAACGGCGATGCGGTAGAGGTTAGTCGGCCGATACCTTGGGCTTTCGGTTGCCCTTGCGGAAGCTTGCCCGGCACGGCGATGTCCGGTCTCGACCTCGGTCGGTTGGATATGGTATTCGGTTGTGCACTGCTTGGTTTAGCAACGGCTTGTCCAAGTAGCGTGCGGCGGTGGCCCTCGTTCCGATAACGACGACGATGCGGTAGAGGGTGGGGTGGGCGCCCATGCCTCGGGCTTCGGTTGCCTTGCGTGCTTGAGAGTTGCTCGGCCCCGGCCGTGTCCGGTCTCTGACCTTGTTCGGTTCAATGGTATTGGGTTGTGCGCTGCTTCCGTTTGGCAAGGCTTGTCCAATAGCGTGCTGTGGTGGCCTCGTCTTGGTAGCGACAGCGATGCGGTGAGGTTGGTCGGCCGAACCTCGAGCTTCGGTTGCCTTGCGGGAAGCTTGCCCGGCCACGGCGATGTCCGGTCTCAGACCTTGGGTCGGTTCCAATGGTGTTCGGTTGTGCGCTCGCTTCGGTTTTGGCTAAACTTATCCAAGTAGCGTGCGGCGGTGGCCCTCGGCCGGTAGCGAGCGGCGATGCGGTAGAGGGTGGGTCCCGTGCCCATGCCTCGAGCTCGGTTGCCTTGCGGAAGCTTGCCAGACCGGCGATGTCCGGTCTCGACCCGGTGGTTCAATGGTATTGGTTGTGCTTTGCTTAGTTTAACGGCTTGTCCAAGTAAGCGTCCGGCGGTAGCCCACGGCTTCGATAGCGAACGGCGATGCGGTAGGAGTTAGTGGCGTGCGATGATACCTCGGGCTCAGTTGCGCCCCACGCGGGCTTTGCAGCCACAGCCCGATGTCGGTCTCGACCCACGTTCGGTTCCAATGATTCCGGTTGTCGCGCTTTCGTTTGCTTAGCGGCAATACCTAATGGCGTCTGGCCAGTGGCCTCAAGCAGTATGACAGCGATCACGGTAGAGAGTGAGTCACGGCCGCTACCTGAACTCAATTTGCCTTAAGGAAGCTTGGCTACAGCGATCGATCTTCGACTAGATTGATTTCAATGTTATTGATTTGTCGCGCTTTCGCCCGCGGTTTAGCAGCTTGTCCAAGTAAGCGTCTGGCCAGTGGCCTCCCTTGATAGCGCTGCAGCGTCACGGTAGTAGGTGGGTCGGCCGATGCAGCGGGCCTTCGGTTACCTTCACGAGCTTTACCGCTCTGGTGATGTCGATCTGACGATTGGTTCAATGATATATTCGGTTGTCGCCCTGCTTCGTTCTGGCATAAAAACGCCAAATGGCGTGCGGCGTGGCCCCTGGCCGGTAAGCGTGCGAAGTCGTCACGGTAGAGGGTTTGGTCCGGCCGATGCTAGGCCCAGTTGCCTTGGGAAAGCTTGCCTGACCGGCTGATGTCCCGTGTCGACCTTGAGTCTAGTTCAATGGTATTGATTTAATGCTTTGCTTCCGTTTGGCAGCAACTTGTCCAAGTAAGCGTCTGGCCGGTGGCCCTCGGCCCGATCGCGAACAGCGATACGGTAGGGGAGTTGGTCCGCCGATGCGCGAGCCCCGGTTGCCTTGCGAGCTTGCCGGCCTGGCGATGTCCGGTCTCGACCTTCGGTCGGTTTCCAATGGCGTATTCGGTTGTCGCACCTTTCCGTTGTGCGACTTTGTCCAAGTAGCGTCACGGCGGTGGCCCTCGTCTTCGGTAGCGAACAGCGATGTCGATGCCTTGGGCTTTCGGTTGCCTTGCGGAAGCTTGCTGACCTGACGATGTGCAGTCTCGACAGAATTTGGTGCCCCAATGGTATTCGAGTGTGCGCACCTTGCTTGGCAACGGCCATCCAAGTAACGTGCGGCGGGTGTCCCTGGCGTGGTTGCCTTACTGACTCGCCCACGACGATGTCAGGTCTGACCACTTCACAGCCAGGTTCCAAAGGTATTCGTTTGTGCCACAGCTTCCGCTTGGTTTCACCCCGAGCGACCCGATGCGGTATCGGGTTGTTCACCGCCGATGCCTTGGGCCCGGTTTGCCTTGCGGAAGATGCGGGCAGAAAGTTGGTCACCTCAGATGCCTTGAGCTTCGGTTGCCTTGGAAGCTTGCCACCCACAGTCAATGCAGGTCTCGACCTTACGCCGGTTCCAATGGTATTCGGTTGTGCTCAAATTTGTCTGGTGCGGCTTGTCCAAGTAAGCGTGCGGCGGTGGCCTCAAACTGATTTTGCCTTTGGAAGCTACGCCCACGAGCGATGTAAAGTTCGACTTGTCGGTTCAAAGGTATTCGTTTGTGCCCTTGCTTTCACTTGCGTTTCAACACGAGCAGCGATGCGTTGAGGGTTGTTCACAGTCGAGTGCCTTGGAGCTTCGGTTGCACTGGGAAGCTGCCCACGAGCGATGTGGGTCTGGATATGCAGTCGGTTCAGGTATTAGTTTGTCTTTTTTGCTTCGTTTGCTTAGCAACTATCCAAGTAAGCGTCTGTGGTGGCCTGAAAGCGGTTGCCTTGCAGGCTTCGCCTGGCCGATGTCGGTCTCGACCTTTTTCGGTTCCAAAGGTATTCGTTTGTCTGCTGCTGGCAACGGTTTCCGCTTTGAGCAGCGATTGGTGAAGGCTGGTGCCGCCGATGCCTTGGGCTTGGTTTGCCTTGCCGAGGCGCCCGGCGATGTCGGTCTGCCGACCCACAGCCGGTTTCCAAAGGTATTGGTTGTCGCGCAGCCGGTTGTGCAACTTGTCCGATTGGCGTGGCGGTGGGCC